>PVKM010007467.1:0-41460 GCA_004027735.1 Carollia perspicillata | reverse complement strand
GATAGATCAGAGTAGATGTTTTGTTATTTGTCTTTAACAACAGATCATTTTATTCCCCTTTATTTGTGAGTCAAACATTCTTACCTATAGATTCATCACATCTGCTTATATAGTCTATAAACATTTGAATTGTGTCAGTAGAATGCATTTCTACTATGGTTTTTGTTTCTGAATAATGAATAAAAGATAAAGAAAACTTTAGCCTTGGCTGGTGGCTGAGTTGGTTGGAGTGTCGTCCTCTATACCAAAAGGTTGAGGGTTTGAATCCTGGTCAGGGCACATGTCTAGGTTGTGGGTTAGTCCCCAGAGTAGGGGCACATACAGGAGGATATTGATTGATGTTTCCCTCTCTCTTTCTGTCTTACTGCCCCCTTCCTCTCTAAAAAGCAGTAAAAACATATCCTTGAGTGAGGATTAAAAAATAAAACTTTAGAAGAGCTAATATAGTTAAAAGCTATCTCCTCATAACTTTTGTAAACTTCTTATACCTTACTACAAATTCATAACAGAACAGGTGAATGATCCTGTCTAATTAATGTGCTTTAAGAAAAGACATCCACAGTCCAAATCTCAAGCATCCTTTTCTTTATAATGATCTTTACTGGCTCATGAATTTTTGTGTCTCTAATTAAAACCAAGATGAGGTTTTTATTTTTCTTACAGATTTAGGACCAATAAGCATTAATTGGTTTGAAGAACTTTCTTCAGAAGCTCCACCTTATAATTCTGAAACTGCAGAAGAATCTGAATTTAAAGTCATCAGTTATGAACCAAACCTATTTAAAACACCACAAAGAAAACCCTATCAGTTGGCTTCAACACCAGTAATATTCAAAGAGCAATGTCTAACTCTGCCACTGTACCAATCTCCTTTGAAAGAATTGGATAAGGACAGATTAGATTTAGGTAAGTAATATGGTGTAGACTAGGGAAGAATATGAAGCAGGGATTCAGACTAACCTGTATTAAGAATCCCTACTCTGTCATTAACTCGGTTGTGTTGGTCAGATCACCTTCTCTGGCTTCACTTTGCCCACCAAAAAAAATGGAGGTGATAAAAATACTATCTGATAAATTTGGATTAAATAAAATAATGTAGGTACTTAATAAACGTTCCTTTTCCTACCTCCTTTGATAAATATATCCTTCCTACTGACATTCGCTAAGCTTTATCTTTCCTATACAAAAACAAAAATGCACCCTAGGACTTTATATGGATTATACAAAATTGTATTCAGGTTGTCACAGAGGACAGGGAAGATTATTTTTATCAAATCTCCTAATTTGATAGCAGTTTCCCTGGCCTATGTGCCAGATATTTCCAGTCAATCAAATATTGGTCATTTATTGCTTACTTGATTTAAGTAACATCCTCTCCCTTTCTTTGGAGTATTATTCACTAGTAAGGAGAATTAAAGTACACAGGTAAATTATAGTCTAAGATTGAATGTGGTACATGGAAAAGAAAAATACAAAAAGTATGAGAATTGAGAAGAAAGCATAAATAATATTGGGAGAAATAGGAAATGATTCATTTGAATTAAATCTTGAAAGGTAGAAAATGGGACAGTGTGATAGTGTTCTAGGCAGAGAAAAAACATGAAGAATATGCAGTTTGTTAGGAGAATAGTGAATAATTTAAATCATTTGGAGTTTCAGATCTGACAGGGACCAATAACAACCTATGGCTAAAAAGCAGATCAGAGGCAGGTATCAAATGCCAAGCTAAAGAAAGTGAATTTATTTGATATACTGTCAAGCAGAAAAATCAGCAAATTAATCGTACTCCTACTTCCCGCTTCAAACCTTGGATTACCTCCCTTTTGCCCTCATGATAAAATTCAGACTCCTTAATGTGATTACAAAGTCCTTACAAAGTGGCCTTTGACCTCTAGGAAGTCAGTCTTGTATGAGAGAAAATATTTAAATAAATATTCTGGTGTGGTACCTGTTACAACAGGAGCTTGGACCCAGTACTGTGTTGTGGAGATAAGGAAGGAAGCAGCCTTAAGTTTTAATGTGGTCACGGAAAGCTCTAAAACCAGTTGACACTGAATCTTCTAAAAAGTAAAGGATACCTAGAGCCAGTGGTTTATCCTCTAAATTTAATCTGCTGGAATTGGTTTATCCTTAATCAGGGAAAGGTAGGAATGAGTTAGTACAGTCACTTGACTACGCCGGGAACCTGATGTTTTTAAGGTTATAGTGCATAAGTAATTCAGTTGACTGTAGTCTCAAGACATTTTGTTTTTAAGTTTACTTTAAATTCAGTATTGAAATGTAAGACTTAAGCTGTTTTTAAACTACTTTGTTCTAACACCTAATATATTATTTTAAAAAAAGGATTATCCCTGAAGTTCCATAAGGAACTGTTTTTCTCAGTAGCCCATCTGTCCTTTTGGGTAAAATACAAGTTTATCTTACAATTACTCAGCTTATTTGTGAGATTCTCAAGTTATTTGGGAAATACTTATTTTGGTATGTACTTGTTTTTGCCTGGTTCACTTAAAAATTTTATTCTTTATCTTGAGTTTCTTTTTGTTGCTGATCCAGTATTGATACTTTATTATTAACTAAAGTCCTTTGTTTACATATATCAGGGTTTCTTTGACAGGTCTGTGGGTTTTGACACGTGTATAATGTCATGTATACACCGTTACAGTATCGTGCAGAGTAGTGTCACTGCCCTAAAAATCCCCTGTGCTCTAGTTACCACTACCACCCTCCACAAGGTCCTTGAGCCCCTGGCAGCCACTGATCTTTTTACCGTATGGTTTTGCCTTTTTCAGACTGTCATATACATAGTTGGAATTATAAAATATGTAGCCTTTTCAGATTGGCTTCTTTCACTTAGTAATACTAGATTTATCTGTGTCTTCATGGCCTGATAGCTCATTTCTTTTTATCACTGAAAAATGTATATTTTAATTGCTTGCAGGTTTTGGAAATTATGAATAAAACTGCTATAATTATTTATGTGTAGGTTTTTGTGTGGACCTAAGTTTTCACATCATTTGGGTATTTGCCAAGGAGCACAATTTGCTGGATCCTGTGGTAGAATTACATTTAGTTTTGTAAGAAACTGCAAACTCTAAGTGGCTATACCACTCTGCATTTCTACCAGCTATAAATGAGAGTTCCTCTTGCTCCACATCCTCACCAACATTTGGTGTTGTCTGTGCTTTTGATTTTCATTCTGATAGGTGTGTGGTGGTATCTCATTGTCTGGTTTATTTTTTAAGTCATTTTTAAAAATCTTTTTAAAGTGAACAGGGAAAAGATGAAATTTCACAATACAGGTTTAGCTACTTTTTAAGCATCTTTAAAAGTTTCATAACAGAAGAAAATGGACACAACTGTATTTGAATGTTATCAAAAAATGATAAAAAAGGAAGTTGGATACTTTGTTTAAGTGGGTTTTTTTAACTTATATGTGCTTTTGGCTTATTAGTGATTATGTCTATTCCCTGTCACTTGAGAAGGAGAATATAATACAATGTTTTGTGTATGCTACTACAAATAGCTTTCAGTTTGGTTTTTGCTTGACTTACTAACACTGTTGGCTTATCTTCTCCAAAGCTTCTCTAGGTTAGAGATTGTAGTATAGGTTAAAGCAACTATTTTTAAAAGCAGTTTTTAAGAGTAATAGTGCCTCGAGTACCCAATTGGTGATACAAAAAATAGGAATGTTGAAAAACTGTAGGTTGGATTTGCTAGAATCACATACAGCTTTGGAAACCCTGTCTTAGCGTTATTGTCTAAGAAAGTAGATGTGTTCAACAGGAATGAAAGTATTATGTGTTGCTATCTACAACTCACCTTACTATACCTTGCTGATTTATTCAGCCAATGTTCGTGGAGTGACTATAGCATCAGAAATTATTGTAGTTGCTAAAGATACAGTGATGTCAGGCAAAATCTCTTCCTCAGAGAACTCACGGTCTGATGGGAAACAGGAACAGTGTATACAGACTCTGCAGGAACATAGGAGGAGCATGCACTTAGTCTCAGATTAGGGACCACTGAAGTTTTCTGGAAGATGTGATTTCACAATGGGAGCCTGAAAGAGGATATTCCAAGTTAAGAGAAATAAAGTGAGAAAGAAACTGTCTGTACGATGGTTCTCTCTAGACTGAACCATCCTTGCAGTATATGCCCGTGGTTGGGAGTAGCTGAAGAGAGGATGAAAAAATGTCATCATAGAAATTAAGACATCAGATTGTGAAGGTCTTCTTACCAGGGAGTTTTATTTTGGAGTTTGAACTTGATCTTGACACCAAGATCTTGAAAGGTTTTCAGCAGAAAAGTAATGTGGTCAGATTAGGTACCCTGGTGGGTTTTCAGTAAATGTCTTTTCCTTTACTTTTATCCTCCGTGACACCATAGAACTGTGTGTGACTTAATAATAGGACATAATCACATTCCACTTGGTACACATTTCAAAAAATTTTCCACTACTATATTCTGAACTCCTTGAGGATAAAGCTGTATCTTGATTGTATTATTTAAAGTGCCTTATGTGTATTATATGCTTATAACATGGTTGTTGAAATGGAGGCAGACATCTCTTTTTGGGAAGAGTTGGCGAATTGAGTAGCCAATTCAGACCAAACTCCCTATACATTCTCCTTCTCAGTGTAGATGAGACTTTTTTGTTTTTAAATACTTCAGGAAATGAAAATTCACAATAAAAAGCATGTATATCTTCACTGAATTATTGTACTCTTTTCAGGAAAGCATATTACCAATAGTAATCATAAAAGTTGTTGCACAATGAAGGCTAAAACGGATCAAGCAAATGATGTTATCAGCTCACCTCTAAATTCTTGTCTTAGTGAAAGGTATGATAAATACTTAAATGAAACATTTTCCTGCACGTGATATTTTTTTATAGAAATGCATCTAATTTTCACACTAACATTCTGAGTGAAAGCCTGGAAGAGAATCTTCTTTTGAGTTGGCCAAAAAAAATTCATTTAGTTTTTTTCTGTACAATGGCTCTAGTAGTGCTTAGTTGTCTTGAACTTCATTTGAAACAATTTTAATAGATTGCATTGTGACAGCGGACATATTAGTGTGCATTTTAAAACATTATCAAAATTGGTGAATTTTTTTCATTTCAATATCAAAGGTAGAAGAAAATACACAACATTTTTGGCATATTATGCTTTATTATTTCAAGAAAGGTAAAAACACAACTGAAATGTAAAAAATTTGTGCAGTATATGGAGAAGGTACTGTGACTGAAGTATGTCAGAAGTGATATGTGAAGTTTCTTGGTACTATTGACATTTTAGTCATATAATTCTTTGCTGTGTATTGGAAGATGTTTAGCAGCACCCCTCGCCTTTATCCACTAGAAGCCAATATTGGGAGATAGCTGACATACTCAAAATATCCAAATCAATAAAGTTATTGGTGAAAATGAAAAATGTGACTTATTTATGGAAAAAAATGAGTGGACTTTTTGGCCAACCCAGTATTTTTAAGTAATCTCCTTTTAGGTTGAATTCTTTACTGCATTAATTTCTACATTAGAAACATTTACTTTGTTTTTCTTACAATGTTGAATTGACTGGTTTTTCTGTACATTCTTTGAAGTTTTAAGTAACAAAAATACTAATGATAAAAAAATGCCTTTGAAATATAAGATTAAAATAAATTATTCATGTATTTTTAATCACTGGAGAGAGAATGTGAGGCTATTGTAGATTCACTTTACATAATTTCTGAATTCAAAATGTATAATTCCTGCCCAGACTGGTGTGGCTCAGTTGGTTGGATGTCATCCTGCAAACCAAAAAGGTCACTGGTTCTGTTCCTGGTCAGGACACATGCCTGGGTTGTGGGGCTGGGTCGCAGGCCAGGTCCCAGGTTGGGGATGTGCAAGAGACAACCAGTGGATGTTTCTCTCTCTCATAGATGTTTCTCTCCCTTCCCCCACTCTAAAAATAAATAAATACATTCTTTTTAAAAAATTATATATAATTCCTAGCAGCTGAAATTTATGTGTACTTTATATATTACTTTCAATGGGCATGTGAAACATAATTTAGTAGTAATTTAATTTTTCATGAAATATTTACTTGTTAAAAAGTAATATAAAAGTATTACAGAGTGGTATCATTCTAATGATATGATTGAGAGTCTTTTTTTTCAATAACATTAGTAAATGTTATTTGCCATATCTGTTATCTCCTGAATAATCTGAGGAATTTGCTTTGTTTTGTTTTAGTTCTGGTATTCCGCAATGTACACATGTGACACCAAAAAGAGAAAAGTCAGGTATGATTAAAACCAAGGCTTTTTATTTTTTGAATATTCTAAATTTTAACAAAAATAAACCTTAGTAGTTTTTTTTTTGTTTTACCCCCCAGTGGTATGTGGAAATTTATTTCATACACCGAAGCTTATGAAGGTAACTATTCTGCTTAGTTTATTTTTGTTATGTGTTAATCGAGAATTTGATAACAGTGTCATACCTTTGCCCTGAGATTTACAGTTATATACCTATGGTCTCACATAGGAATTCAGTAAATGATAAATTTAAAAAGTAAGTGAATAAAAAATATTAAAACAAATATTCACCAGTGTCTTTCTGTGTAACAATTTATTTTCTTTATTTCCAGGGTCAGACTCGGAAATATATTTCTGAAAGTCTAGGGGCTGAGGTAGATCCTGATATGTCTTGGTCAAGTTCTTTAGCCACACCACCAACCCTTAGTTCTACTGTGCTCATAGGTAATACTATCAAATGTTTTTTCTAAGAAAGTAAATGATATTGATAAATTATCATCTCTGATACTTTGTGTTAGAAAGAAAATATGAAAAGGTATTAAATAGTAATTAAATTAGGTAATCCTGTCTTTCATAAACATATTAGTTCAAAATAGTATTATCATATTTTACCATGTATACTGTGCACTTTTTTGCCCAAATTTTTGAGGGAGAAATAAGGATGTGTATTATACATGGGTATTATACATGTATTATACATGATGTGCCTTGGTGTGTTCCTCTTTGAGTCCAATAATGATATCTGTATGCAAAATAATACCCTGGATTATGATAATAGGTTTTGTTTCTCTTTTTTCTTTTCTTTTCTTTTTTAGAGTATATTTTATTAATTATGTTATTACAGTTTTCCCAATTTATCCCTCTTTATCCCCCACCACCCTGCACCCCCAACCCTCCCGCATTCCACCCACTTAGTTCATGTCCATGGGTCGTACATATAAGTTCTTTGAATTCTCTGTTTTCTATACCATTCTTAATTTTTCCCCATCTGTTTTGTGCCAACCAATTATGCTGCTTATTTCCTGTACCTTTCTCCCCACTCCTCCCCTGTCCCACTGAAAACCCTCAATGCAATGTCCATTTATCTGATTCTGTTCCTGTTCTAGTTGTTTGCTTAGTTTTTCTTTTTGTTGTTTTCTTTTTTTTTTAGGTTAGTTTATTGTCATTTTACTGTTGATAGTTTTTGATCTTCTTCAATTTCTTATATAAGTCCCTTTAACATTTCATGCAATAAGGGCTTGGCAATGATGAACTCCTTTAACTTGACCTATCTGAGAAGTGCTTTATCTGCCCTCCCATTCTAAATGAAAGCTTTGCTGGATAGAGCAGTCTTGGATGTAGGTCCTTGCCTTTCATGACTTCAAATACTTCTTTCCAGCCCCTTCTTGCTTGTAATGTTTCTTTTGAGAAATCAGCTGACAGTCTGATGGGAACTTCTTTGTAGGTAACTCTCACCTTTTCTCTTGCTGCTTTTAAGATTCTCTCTTTATCCTTAATCTTGGATAACTTGATGATGATGTGCCTTGGTGTGTTCCTCTTTGGGTCCAACTTCTTTGGGACTCTCTGGGCTTCCTGGACTTTCTGGAAGTCTATTTCCTTCTCCAGATCGGGGAAATTTTCCTTCATTATTTGTTCAAGTAAGTTTTCAATTTCTTGCTGTTGTTCTTCTCCATCTGGCACCCCTGTAATTCGGATATTGGCGTGTATAAAGTTGTCCCAGAGGTTCCTAAGCCTTTCTTCATGTTTTTGAATTCTTGTTTCTTCATCCTGTTCCAGTTGGATGTTTCTTTCTTCCTTCTGATCCACACTGTTGATTCGAGTCTTGGTTTCCTTCCTGTCACTGTTGGTTCCCTGAATATTTTGCTTTATTTTACTTTACGTATCCTTCATTTGTTCCTTCATTTTGCAACCAAGCTCAATCAGTTCTGTGAGCATTTTGACTACCAGTGTTTTGAACTCTCCATCAGACAGGTTGGCTATCCCTTATCACTTAGCTCTTTTCTGGAATTTTGCTGTGTTCTTTCATTTGGGCCATATTTCTTTGTCTTGGTGCAGCTGATAGATTGTAAGGAGGTGGAGCCTTAGGTATTTACCAGGTCAGGGCAACCCTCTTTGCTGCATTGTGGTGCTGTAAGTGTAGTTGGAGAGGGAACAATGCAGCTCACTTGCTCGACTCTTGCCCCCCCACTTTCCAATGAGCTCATGTGAGACTGGGAATTTCTCCCACCGTGGCAACCCCTGCCATAGGCCACAGTCAGCTGTGAGTCTCCGTTTCCTATTCAGCCAGCCCACCTGCACAGTGCCTTGCCTTGCTGTGAGTTTTCTCTGTCTGCCCATCTGCCCTGTCTCACTCGTCTCCCTCCTCCTGGTCTGGTTTAATTCCTTGGTTGTCTGAGTTCCATGCAGTTTAATTTTCTGGCTCTTCTGGTTGTTTCTTGTTTTTAGGTTGATTGTTATCCTCCTTTTGGTTGTGCAAGGAAACACAGGGTTTCTACCTACACTTCCATCTTGGCTGGAACTCCCAGTTTTGTTTCTAAATATTAATAAGTTAAAAAAAATTAATTAAAAAGTAAAATGAAAGATTCCTGAAAGCTGGGGCCAAAAACGTGGATGCGCATTATACACAGGAGCCCATTATATGTGGCAAAATATGGTATTTTTTTTACAGCAAACTGGTATGAATCAGAAATATGTTAGGTAGTACTCTCTGGGTGTCAGATTAATTTATTTGCAAATCAGATTTTTTTTATTCTAGCAAAAATGCATTCCATTTTGATTCCTCTTTAGCTGAAAAAATAAATTGCTCTGTTGTTGCTCAGATGCAATGATACAGGTAAAAGCATGTTGAAAATTAAAAAGTGTTTAACATATGATATGCCTTCAGACTGTATTAGCATCTAAATAAATGCTAACATCTACAAGCATTAGCTTTCAAACTGTGACTCCACAGCTTAATCTGATTCTCCAGATCTTAGTGGACAGTATCACCAAACCATAATTTCTTACCCTTTTGCTTGCAAATGGTACTAAGGAAGTGACTATAGCTTGTTCACTGTGTTGATTGAACTTTCTAAATAGTATACTTGGGTCAGTTTTCTTTGAAATGTGTCATTTAATCCAATAATAGTCTTTTGATGTCTGACCAAAAAAAAATCTAAGTTTTTGCATCAATTGTAGTGTATGATGCACAATACGTATAGGTAAATTGAATTTTTTTTTTACAGTCAGAGATGAAGAAACACCTGCAGCTGTATTTCCTAATGATACTACTGCTGTAAGTAAATAGGAAAGATTGACTATGCTGTTGTATTTGCTTATAATTTTAGTATGCCTTGAACAATTATTTATCTTGTCTTTTTCACCCCTTATTTTATGATTTAGCTAAGCCTTTGAAAAGTCTCTAAACCTGTTTCTATATGTGATTTTCTTTGACTTCCTATGAGAAATTCTCCTGTTACTCTGTTTAAGAATAAGTTGAATGTTTATGGATAATGAAAGTTTTTATAGTAGTAATTTTAAAATACAACTTTTGTAGATTTGGAAAAGCTGTTTTTCTGACCATTATGGAAGTCTGAAGAAAAATGACAGATTTATTCCTTCCGGGTCAGACAATGAAATTGAAAATCAAAGAGAAGCTAAAAGTCATGGTAAGTCTTTATGTTTATGTGAATGACTTTTTAACTGACATCATTGAAGTATTGCTCCTCTTAAAAATTAAACACATTGCTTCTTTTTTTCTGGATGACTAAAGATATTAAGGGTAGAAACTAACTTGACTTAGATGAAAATGTTAAAGCATCCTGCTAAAGCAAGACTATTCAAGATATTGTTGTGACACAAAAACAAAACAAAACCGATTACTCAAAACTTAACAGAGATGAAGAATAATACCTATAATTAACAAAACGTGAAGACCATATTTTCTAATTAGTGAGTAAATATGGTTGCAGAAATGCCAAATCATGTCACTGGAATATTGCATTTTTCTTAGTGTGTATATGTCTGTATAAATATGTAGGACTGGATATCTGTGAGTGTGTATGTGTGTAGGTATGTGTATAAAATCATATTTTACTCTCAGTTGTAGAGCCACAAAATTCATTTGGACCATCTGGTTTGATAAATGTTAGAATATTAAGTATGTAAAGTAAGATTGGGTTAATTTTAATTGTGTAAAGCTGTAAAGAAAGGTTATTGGTGATTGGAGTATGAATAAAGGGCATTGAGTACAGTAGAATCTGCTTTATCAGAAGAACAGAAAGAGGGTGGGTGTCCCCCCTGCCCCTCCAAAAATAGCCAGTGGTCAGGATAACCCTTTAAAGGTTCAACTTTATATTATTTAGTACATACTATTTCTATGGAAAAGATTGCGAGAATCATATAAATTATATGGATTTATCATAAAATGTTATTAATATGCTTCTGTTTTAAATTTTAACAGGATTGGGAAATTCATTTGGTAAAGTAAGTAGCTGCAAAGACCATTTTGGAAAGTCAGTGCCAAATGTCTTAGAAGGTGAAGTACATGAAAAGGTTGGAGATATTTCTGAAGAAGATAGTTTCTCATTATGTGTTTCGAAATACAAAAAAAGAAATATAAAAAAAATAAAAACTGGCAAGACTAGGAAAAATAGTTTCAATGAAACAAAAACCAGTGAATGTGAAGAAGCTAAAAAACAAATAAAAGAAAGTAAACATTCATTTTTAGCTGAAATGGAACCAAATGGCAATAATCCATTAGATACAAAAATAATGAATCAGAAGCCCTTTGGGAGTGAAAGTGACAGAATCTCTGAGGACACTGTACAGTCTCCAGCTTTCAAATGGTCTCAGCTAACCCTCTCAGGTCTAAATGGAACCCAGATGGGGAATATACCCCTACTGCATATTTCTTATTGTGACCAAAATAATTCTGAAAAAGACCTCATAGGCACAGAGAAAGAATGTACCAACTTTATTGCTTTAGAAGATTCTTTGCCACATATTTCAAGTGTACCAAAGACAGAGAAGACATTAAAGGAGGAAACGGTGAATAAGAGAGATGAAGGACAGTGTCTTAAACCCCATGAAGAGTACACTCTTGTGGTAAAGAACGTAGTGTCTGAAACTTCCCTAATAGCTTCTCCTCATCAGGGTATCAAAAAGTCTCTGTTCAGGTTAAGAGAATCGCCTGTAGAGACACCCAGTTCACTTTCTTCAAATAATATGACTGATTCAAACTCTAAAGAAGAACCTGAAGCTTCTGAAAGTGGATTGGAAATATGTACTATTTTCTCCCAGAAAGAGAGTTCTTTATGTACAAGTTCAGTTGATAATGGAAGCTGGCCAGTCACTGTCAAGCATACATCTGTAGCTTTGAAGAATACGGGCTTAATATCTACTTTGAGAAAGAAAGCTAAAAAGTTTATTTATGCTATAAATGGTGAAACGTCTTATCAAAGCTTAAAAATGAAAGATCAAGAATCAGGACTAAGTAACTATTCTACCCAATTTGAAACAAACACTTCTGAAGTACCATCTACAGTTACAAATGCTGATTCAGGTACCGTTCTGTGTGTGTGTGAGTAGTACTTACAGTTATATGGATGGTAACAAGTTCTCTTAAATGGATATGTAAATCTCTTTCTTTAATCTTTTTTGCAAGCATACTGCCTTCTGTAGTTTTTTGTTTTTTGACCCTTGAACAACGCAAAGGTTGGGTACCAATCTCCATGCAATTGGAAATTTGAGTATAACTTTTGAGTTCCCCAAAACTCATTCATTCTTTGGTATCCACAAGGGGCTAGTTCCAGGATACCAAAATCCTCAGATGCTGAAGTCCCTTATATAAAATGGTGTAGAACAGTGCATACAGTCAGCCCTCTGCATCCGTGGATTCCCTAACGCAGATAGAAAATACTGTTTTCCATTCATGGTTTGTTGCAGATATAATACATGGAGATAGGGAAGACTGACTGTATATTTATTGAAAAAACACCACGTGCAAGTGAACCTGCTCAGTTCAAACCCATGTTGTTTAAGGGTCAACTGTATTTGATAACAGGCAATGTCAACATGTTATTGTTTAGGCCTTTGATTACCAAGGTCCAAGACCATTTCATCAAACTTGCTAGATCAGTACGTATGGTATATGTGTAATCATTACTCTTGAGGCAAAGCATGTGACTTATAACCATCAAGATATTGACTACGTAATTCCTGCTTTAATTTCCAGTGTTTATTATATGCAAATTGGACAATTTTATAAATATGTTGTGCTATTTACTATGTATTTTCACTAAAGCAAGAAAAGAATAGGAAAAAAGGTAATAATTTCTAGCTAAGTTTAGTATAAGCCACTCCTAAAATAAAGCAGTGATTTTTATTGTTGTTACATAATTTTCTTAAATATTAGATTACTGAGAGTTATTACCATATCTCTGTACATCCAGAGTGTGTACAGTGAAACTCATTTTTTTTTTCACCAACAATTTATTTAATCAGTAAACTCTGTTCAAAGGTGATTTAGTTTCCTATGAGAAGTTTTAGTGGGTTGGAATATCTTAGCGAATAATAGGTTTGGTAGAACTGGAGTACAGAGGAACTGTTTGAGGACTAGGTTAATTTTCAGAAAAAAGTATCCAATGTTATATGTATCAGTTAAAGCCAATAAAACAGCTAATATGTAATAGTGGTCGCTGATGAAAGAAAATGAGATTAATAATTTTGACTTGTTAATAAGAAATTCAGATAGCCTTTAAAATTGAACAGAGCAGCCCTGGCTGGTGTAGCTCAGTGGATTGAGTGCAGGATGTGGTCCAATGGGTCGTGGGTTCGATTCCCAGTCAGGGTTGTGGGCTGGGTGCCCAATGGGGGCCACATGAGAGGCAACCACACATTGATGTTTCTTTCCCTCTCCTTTCTTTCTCCCTCCCCGCTCTCTAAAAATAAATAAATAAAATCTTTAAAAAACATTGAACATAGCAGTTTAACTCACTTGCCTTTATAATTGAGATTATGTCATTTTTCAGGCCCATCATGAGTAGAACCTCGTTCTAAAAAGTTAACTTTTTGTGTGTTTTTTCAATATGAAAGACTGAATTAACTGAAGGAAATGGTTACTTTTCTAATTCCTTTCCTTTGCTTTGCTTCTCCATCTTCTGTTAAACCAATATTAACAATGAATTTTTTTACAGTTTTATTTTGCAATAATATTACTTTGAATTTTATATGAAAGCTACCTGCTTTTTGGAACTATGCACTAATTTTGACTGAGTTGATACATATCACAAAGAAAAATGCTAGATCCTATTTATCTTTAGTTGGAAAGTGTACTAACTTAAAAATAGAGAGTATTTATAATTCTTTCTGTTTTAAACTTGACATTCATTTCTTTTCATGTAATTTTTGTTTTAGATACTGCCTTTTTAATGTTGTAGAAAATATTTAGTGAATGTTATTGATGGTACTTTAATTGTATTTTGTCACTTTGTCTCTCTATGTATAGGTTTATTGCATTCTGTGAAAAAAACCTGTTCACAGGATGATTCTGAAGAACCAAGTTTATCTTTAACCAGCTCTTTTGGGACAATTCTGAGAAAATGTTCTAATAATGAAAACAGTTCTTCTAATAAAATATCTCAGGATCTTGATTATAAAGAAACAAAAATTAACGAAGAAAAACTGCAGTCATTTATTACCACCGAAACTGATTATCTGTCATGTTTCCAGGAAAAATACTGTGAAGAAGATCCAAGACACCAAAGAGTTTTAGACATAAAAGAAGAGGACTTGCCTATAGTACCACATTCAGAAATAGAACGTAGTGGTATTCACTTTCAATCCCAGGAAAGCATTTTATATGACCTTGATAATATCAGCATTTCAACTCCTGACTCCAGGGATCCTCCATCAAACCCCTTTGTGATTTCTAGGGGAAAGGAGTCATATAAAATGTCAGAGACAGTAAAATGTAAGAATTGTGAAACTGGTTTTGATTTACTAAAAAATACTCCGATCGAAGAGAATCAAGGAATATGCATTTTAAATGAAATTTCTAAAAAAGCTGAGCTGTTATCACCTGAAAAATATACAATAGCCTCACCTTCTATGAAGGTACAATTCAACCAAAATACAAATCTCACAGTAACCCAAAAAGAAGAAAAGACTGCTTTAATTTCAAAAATAACTGTCAATTCAAACTCTGAAGAACATTTCCAAGACAATGAGAAAGAAATTGTCTGTGAAATAACTAATGAGTGGAGTATTCCTCTTTTAGAAAATATCGAGGCACTTCAAGAGGCAGGCCTCACGTATGTCAGAGAACCTGTTCTTGAGAACTCTACCATGGTAGTAGATACAGGCACAGATGACAAACAAGCAGCCAAAGTGTCAATTATAAAAGAATTTGATTCATCAAATATAGTCCATGATCTTACAGACAAGAACAGAAAGAGTGTAACACAGCAAATGACTCTGTGTAAAGATTCAAAGTTGGACATGTCCTTGGATGTAGATAAGAAATCAAACCAAAATGATGATTACATGGACAAATTGGCAGAACTCTCAGATCCCATTTCAAATCATAATTTTGGAAATGGCTTCAGAACAGCTTCTAATAAAGAGATAAAACCCTCTGAACACAACATTAAGAAAAGTAAAGTGCTCTTCAAAGACATTGAAGAACATTTTTCTACTAGCTTAGCTTGCATTGAAATTGTAAATGCCTCACTGTTAGACAATCAAAAGAAACTAAGAAAACCTTGTGCACTTGATTCACAGTCAACTGATACTATATCTGGTTGTGTGCAGAGTGGTACATTTGCTTCCGATAGTGAACATAGTCATGCAATTCCTCCAACTTTGTCTTTGAAGCAAGATTTTAATTCAAACCACAACTTAACACCCAGCCAAAAGGCAGAAATTACAGAACTTTCTACTATATTGGAAGAATCAGGAAGTCAGTTTGAATTTACACAGTTTAGAAAACCAAGCCACATGATACAGAATAATCCACTTGAAATGACTGAAAACCACATTCCCGTCTTGCATACCACTTCTGAGGAATGGAAAAATGTTGATTTTCATCTCACAACTAATTCTCCATCCATCAGTCAGGTGGATAGCAGGAAGTTTGGAGGTAAACAAAAGTTTGCTTGCTCTGTGAAAAACAACTGTAACAAAAGTGCTTCTGGTTATTTAACAGATAAAAGTGAAGTGGAATTTAGAGGCTTTTATTCTGCTCATGGCACAAAACTGAGTGTTTCTAGTGAAGCACTGCAAAAAGCTGTGAGACTGTTCAGTGACATTGAGAATATTAGCGAAGAAACTTATTCAGCAGTAGATCCAAGAAGTTTCTCTTCAAGTCAATGTAACAATTCTGTTGTTTCACTGTTTAAGATAGAAAATTATAACAATGATAAACATTTTAATGAAAAAAATAATAAAACCCAACTAATACAACAAAATAATATTGAGATGACTGCAGGCATTTTTGTTGAAAATACTGAAGATCAGAAGAAATACACAGAAAGTGAAGATAACAGATGTACTGGTGCCAGTAGAAATTCTTGTAACTTAGGAGAATCTGATAGCAATGGTTCAAGTAAAACTGATACAGTTTGTGTTCATAAAGAAGAAAATGGCTTGCCATGTATTAATGAGCACAACATACATCTGAAATCATCCGGTCAGTTTACGAAGGGGGGAAGCATTCAAATCAAAGAAGGTGTGTCAGATTTAACTTGTTTGGAAGTTGTGAAAGCAGGAGAAACATTTCATGTTCATATGTCAGATAAACAGTTAACAGCTAGAAAGATGGGGCAAAACATAAAAGATTTTGACGTTTTTGATACATCCTTTCAAACTGCAAGTGGGAAAAATATCAGATTGTCCAAAGATTCATTGAATAAAGCTGTAAATTTCTTTGATCAAAAATGTGCAGAAGAAGGATTGAATAACTTTTCAGATGCCTTGAGTTCTGAATTACTTTCTAGAATAAATGTCAACAAAATAGATATTTCAAGTTATGAGGAAACAGATATGGTTAAAGACAAAATATTGAAAGAAAGTGATTCAGTTGGTATTGAAAATCAGTTACTGACTCTCCAATCAAGACTAGAATGTGAAACCAAAAAGATCAAAGAACCTACTATGTTGGGTTTTCATACAGCTAGTGGGAAAAAGATAAAAATTACAAAGGAATCTCTGGACAAAGTAAGAAGTCTTTTTGATGAAAAAAAGCAAGATCAAAATAGTGAAACCATTAATTTTAGCCACCGGGGGGCAAAGATACTGAAGGACAGGGAGGACTGTAAAGAAGGGCTTGAATTAGCATGTGAGACCTTTGAAGTAACTGCCCCAAAGTATGAAGAAATGCAGAATTCTCAAAAGGAGAAAAACCTTGTTTCTAATGAGTTTGCCATGCTACCCAGGCTCTTAAGTGATAATTTACACAGACAAACTGAAAATTTCAAATTATCAAATAGTAGCACTGTGAAAATTGGAAACATAGAAAAAGAAATAGCAAAAAGTCCTACAACTTGTTGCACAAATCAGTCTACTTGCTTAGCCATTGAAAATCTGACTGTACCATTTTACACAGGACATGGTAGAAAACTTTCTGTTAGTCAGGCTTCACTACCTGAAGCAAAAAAATTGCTTAGAGAAGGGAAATTGGATGATCAACCAGAAAAAATAAATACTGCCAAGGTTATATGTTTAAAAGACTATCCTGAGGATTATATAGAAAATTCTTCATGTGGAAATCACTCAAACATTATCATAACCGAAAATGACAAAAATCATCTCTCTGAAAAACAGGATTCAACTTACTTAAGTAACAGTAGCATATCTAACAGCTCTTCAGACCACTCTGATTTTTCTCATTTCAGTGAGGTGTATAATAAATCAAAATCTCTCTCAAAAAATAAAACGGATAATTCTGGTGTTGAGCCAGTAGTAAAGAATTTCAAAGACAGAAAAAACACTAGTTTTTCTGAAGAAATATCCACCATAAGAGAAGCAAACACACATCTACAAACTGCAAATGAAGATATTTGTGTTCAGAAATCTGTGACTAACTCTTCACCATACAAAAATAAAAACACAGCCGTGGAAGTGGCTATATCTGATTCAAATAATTTTGAGATGGGGCCTCCTGCATGCAGTACAGAAAGTGGTCACATGGTCTTTGTTTCACATGGAACGAAAATCAGAGAGAGATTGGCAGACAATTGCACTAAGGTCATTATGAAAAACACTGAGTGTGAATCAGGCACTGACCACACAAAAACTGTGGCAGGTTATTGTGAGGTGGTGGGTGATTTGGAGGACTTCACTTTTTCTAACTCTCTCAATAGTGAAGAGCATAGCACGCATTCATGTAAGATTTTTGCTGATGCTGGGAGTGAACAAATTCTGAAACACAGCCAAGATATGTCTGGATCAGAGACAGTTTCTGAAATGGTACCTCGTCAGATCAATTGGAAATCTTCTGATACATGTAAATTTAATACAGTCTCCTCTAATGCTTGTGGGGTTTTTAGCACAGCAAGTGGGAAGTGTGTACAAGTTTCAGATGCTGCCTTACAGAAGACCAGACGAGTCTTATCTAAGCTAGAAGAGAATGCTGAGCAGCACCTTCCCAAAGTATCATTTGAACCCACTGAAGAGCATTCAGACAAGGTCACAAGAGAAGATACTGTGATACATGCCCCCTCAAATTTACTATCATCTGCTTTCTCTGGATTTAGTACAGCAAGTGGAAAATATGTTCCAGTTTCTGAAAGTGCCTTAAACGAAGTTAAGGGAATGTTGGAGGACTTTGATTCACTCAGAACTGAATGTGGTCTTTGGCAGCCACCTACATCCGGACAAGATGTGTCAAAACTACTTCCTCTCTCCTGTATTGATAAGAAAACCCCAGAACACCTTGCAAACTGTAAAATGGAGAAAGACTGCAGCAAATTATCAAATAACTCTAACATTGGAAGTAGTTCTTCAGAAAATACTCACCCTTTTGAAGCTTCTCCGTGTCTCTCTCACTTTAAGGAGGACGAAGAACCCTTGGTTTTAGAAAGCAGAACATCGCTTGTTGAGAACAATAGCCAAATATTGGGAAAAGAACCAGCTTTACCTAAACATACAAAAATGGAAATTGGGAAACCTGAAACTTTCTCTAATCTTCTGATGACAACAAATAGAGAAATTTGTTCTACCTATTCCAAAGATCCAGAAAACTATTTTGAAACAGAAGCAGTGGAGATTGCCAAAGCTTTTATGGAAGATGGTGAGCTGACAGATTCTGAACTGCTGAGTCATCCCGAACACTTACTTCTCACCTGCCAAAACAAGGAAATGGCTTTGTTAAATTCAAGGACCGGAAAAAGAAAAGGAGACACTTTTGCTTTGATTGGTAAGTGGTGCTTTTTTTCCTTTAGGTTTGCCAGTCACTTTTATAAATAAGTCCTCAATAATTCTGTCATGCTAGTTTATAACAATTAGGGTATTATATACTAATAATGTTTTTCCAGATTTTCATGTATAGTTTGGGGGAATGTGACTTCCCTCTTGATATCTCTGAGTCTGTGTATCAAGTTGTCATGGTTTGAGATTCTCAATGTATTTTTAGAGGTTATTAATATAGTCATAATTGAGAAATTACTGTTAAACGTTTTAATTTCTCTAGAATTGAAACTCTTATTATATAACAGCTTGCATACTACAACTTATTAACTTTTTCTGTGTGTAAATATAGATAGCAGAAATTCAGACCTTGGCTATTATTAACTTAAAAGATTGGTTTAGAGGTCCATCCTCCTGGGTCTCTCATAGTGCCCATGCCAGAGCAAGCTGTGACCTTGAACCATTGCCTGGACTCTGCCTGTAGCTGCCAACACTGAAGCAGGTTGCACAGTGAGGGGTAGGAGGGAAAGATTGGTTTCTAGTTATAGGTGTCAGCTTGCTTTTTTTAAAACTAGAGAGTGTTCTAAAATCAGTTATCCTTAGCAGACAGTATTCTGGTCTTAGTGCCATTTGGACTATATTTTAACTTCTCTTTAAACATATATCTAGCAACTTCATTTAACTACTAGGATAATTAGATTGGATTTTTTTTTCTGTTAGTATTTCTGATTAGGAATAATATTAAATGATTGAATCTCTTGATCACTTACAATTAAGGTAAATGCCAGAACTAACTCTCCAATGTTTAAGTGGCTCATCTTCAATAACTAGCTCCTTTTTAAAAAAACTGTAGACTCAGAATAGTTACCACAAGTCTTGTCCAGTCCCTTCATAATACATAGAACAACACTGAAGCCAGTCAGTTCATTCTTCCCCTTGATGCCTTTTGACCCTAAAATTATCCTGGTGGATATAGATTTTGCGTAATTGGGCGTTATCCAGGCCTCCTTGTGTACCAAGGTTATGTTATGGGCAGAGTGATAAGTTTAGGATACTTACCTTAAACTATTGCTCTTGTCTAGTGCAAAATGCTGAAGTGCAGATGCTTAAAGATATTCATAACTCTTTTATGGACAATAATGGCTTTATTTATACGAACCTATTTCATTTAGTTCATGTATATAATGAAGTGAGTTAGCCTTCTGCTTAGAAGAAAAACATCTTTTAAGTAATGTTCTCAACAGCATCATTGTTTAATATCCCTCACGTCTGTCATACATTTATATGTAAGTTTATGCAGCTAAACCAGCTTCTGGTTACTTGACTAGTACAGGTCCTTGTTAAACAATTAAATCACTTTATAATCTAACACTTAGTAAAGCCTTACATGGACATTTTTACTTATTAAATACTACAAATTCACTCCCTTTAATAAAGCATCAAAAAACAAAGCATCTGTTTATCACATATTATCAGTATGACATGGAAATGCATAACTAGGACCCTGGTTTAATTTTATTCTCATCCTTAGTAGAATTTTTAAATAAAAAGTAGTACTTCTATTAAAATTTGACTGTACTTTTGGTAATTTAAAAAATATTTTCTCCTACTCACAGACTGTAATTCAATGACCTATACAATAAATTCCATCTTGAGTTTAATGAAAATAATAGTTTATTTGAAGAAATTTTATTTTTCCGTATTTCTGGTAAGCCTAGGGTTATATTCAGTGTGAATTTATTAAAAAGTAGCTTATTGGTGGTATCTGGTAATGTCTGTTTATCCCTAGACCCAATTAAATAGGGATATTTTAAATTGTTAAAAATAATAGAAATTAAATTGATATTGAAAAATGAATATTCTCCTTCACAACAGAATGGTTGCTATTTAAACTATTATTATGTATGTTTGGTGAACATGTTGTAAGAGTCAGTACTTTAGTTTTGAAAAATGGACTATAGGCTTGTTTATTATTTGCTTTAAAAGTCTGAATGGAAATTTCTTTTTAGGAGAACCCCCAATCAAAAGAAACTTGTTAAATGAATTTGACAGGATAATAGAAAATCAAGAAAGATCCTTAAACGCTTCAAAAAGCACTCCAGATGGTAAAATATGCTTTTTATCCATAATTTCCCCCTCTATAAGTACTATTAATAATATTCTTAAAGTTATTTTTTCAGCTCTTTTGAGTATATAGATAATTGGGCAAGACTTTATAGAGTTGGATTTGTTAAGCTTAAGTCTTGCTTTATTTATGTAAGCTTCTCCATAATAACTGGTATGATACAGAGGTTCTTCGTAGTTAGGAAATGTGCAATTATTGTAAAATATGGCTTTCTAAATTAAAAAGCTATAAAAATATATTAAGAACTTAGTCTAAAAATTTGAAGCTTAGGTTCTGGAATTTGGTCAAGCTTTTGGCACTCACCATGCCACCAAAATCACTCTCTCCTAAGTCGTATGGTGATCTCTCTGTTGGCAAATCCAGAGGGCATTTGTATTCTCATTTGAGTTCGTATTTCAGCCATATTCAACATGGTTGGTCACTTCTGAGACCACCACTCTCTTGGTTCTCTTCTTACATAGGCACTTCTTCTCAGTCATCTTTGTTGATTCTTCCCTATTCTTACCTTACTCTAAACATAGGTGTACCCCAGGACTCTATCCTTGGATCTCTTCTCTACCTATACTTCAATGACTACCAAAATCATAGCTGCATCCTCGAGCTTGTTCTGGAACTCCAGACTTACTTATTCATTTGCCAGTTTGACACTTTTCTACTGGTATTGCTAATGTGCAACTCAGTTGGTATGACCACAGCTGAAATCCTGATTCCATTCCGGCCCCAGACCTGCTCTTTCTGTTGTCTTTCCTTTCTCACTGCCATTCTGTCAGCTGATCACATCAAAGCCTTGATGTCATCTTTTACCCTTGTTGCTTCATGCTTCACACCCAACCAATCAGTAAATCCTATAGGTCCTGCCTTCAAAGTATAACAAGAATCTGATAATTTCTTCTCATTTCTACCTCTTTATCCAAGCCACTGTCATAGCTTCTAACCCATCTCCCTGTTTTTGGGAGACATTCCCTTTCTTCCAGGCTAGTTGCCACATAAGCAGCCAGAATCACTCTTGTAATACAGACGTCAAATCCTACTTAAAACTCACTGTAGCTTCCTATCTCATCTAGGCTAAAATTTGAAGTTCCTGACATGAATTGCTTGAAAATAAATAATACAGATATAACTGTTCACTATATACTCGGCTCCAGGTTTGGGAAGGAAGAACTGATATAGTAAAGGAGAAATGTATTAAATTGTGGAGGGTTAGTTCTGAAATACATGGGATAAATCCCACAAGAGGCAAGAACACTTTGGAATTTTCTAACTCGTGTCTAATTTAATGATAGAGATGTGAAAGTTACCTTAAAAACAGACTGTTTTGAATGTCCAGAAAACTATTATTTCTGTTGTTCTTTAATTTAATGGGTCTCAAACTTTAGTCTGCACAAGAATTCTGAACGGAGTTGGAAACTAAAACCATAATTACTCTTCTTCATGAGAAGCATAAATAATATCTAGGATAGTTTTTACCATACTGAATTATTACTTGATAAGTTGTCTTTCAAACATGTGAAAGGTGTGATTTTACTCCCTAGGTATTGAAAGAATGGTGTTAGATAGCATGCATATAGGTAATTCTTGTCCTTCTAAAACCATTGTCCTGTGGGAAGTAAATGGAAGAGCATGTATGTAATTTTAACAGTGATGTTGTTGCATAAAATGTTACCATAAATCTTTTGGGGATTTATCTTAACCCATTATATATTCAGTATTTATTTGATCATCACATCTTCCTTTTTTTAATGATTTTTTTCTCAGCATGATCTTCATTCATAATTTGCAAGTGAATGATTATTTTCCTTAAAATTTATTATGAACATTTTTACACACAAAAAAGTTTAGAGAATACCCATATACCCACTATATTCAACACTGTTACTACTTTGCTATATTTGTTTTATCTGATCACGTATAATATGTGAACATAAATAGTAATAAATCTATGGGGATACTATATGTATGTTTGGCAAAAAATTTGAGTGTTAGTTTTAGACATGACATTTTATACTGGTATAACCACAGAGCCATTATCCCAAAGAAAGTTGCCTAATATCTGATATAATCTAATCTCAATAGTCTTCTCACTTTTTCATGTTTAATTTTTATTACAGTAGCATTTTTAGATGACCAACCCAGTTGTTTTGTTGTTTTGTAGACTGTCCCATATCCTGGATTTGTTTGTTTCCTTGTAATATCATTTAACTTTTTGTTGTAGTCCCTGTTTGGATCAAATACTTAATCAGGATTAGGTTATGCATTTTTGGCAAGAATGCCTCATAGAAGTTCTGTGTACATGCATTGCGTCATTATCAGGGGCACATTGTGTCAAATGACTTGATTACTTTGTTAAGATGATAACCACCAGATTACACCATTAAAAAGGTATATTTTCCCATTTGCTATTTAGCAAGTACTATATTTTTGCCATGTTTAATGTACTCCCGTGTATACGGTACACCCACATTTTTGGACCAAACTTTAAGAGAAAAAATATTTTGTTTGAATTTTTTAAATGATTTATTTATATTTAGAAACAAACTGATTATTGTATTCCAGGGTATTATTTTGCATATGGATATTGTTATTGCTTTCTGGAGTTACACTTCTAATGGATAAGCATAAATAAAAGAATTAAAATTTTTATGTAGATATAGAATTAGTACTACTCATTTATAATGTGCATTCTTACTTTTCCCTAAAAAGTTTGGACAAAAAGGTGCACGTAGTATACACGGCAAAATACAGTGATCTGTGGGATGATCCTTTGGTCCTGTGAAAATATCCAGTTTACCAAACTGTCTTTCATTCACAATTTTAACATCCATTGGTGATATTTACTTGAGTCAATTATTTAATTGAATTTTGGAAAATAGTGATTTTTAAATTATGTTAATTCCTTATACATTTAGTAGCTGGGATTCTTTAGCAAGAAAGAGCTTTTCTGTAACAATTTGGGATGAACTATAGTTCTTCCTAAATAGGCAGGTTAAAATCTTAAATTTTTCCATTTAACTACCAGTTTTTCAGAATAAAGGAGTAGTTGCTGTAATAATCACTACTAATGGTATAAATGAATTTTCCTCTGTTGAATAAAATTGATTTTATAATACATGTATAAAGTGTAAAAGTAAAATGTATTATATATACATAATGTACATTTTCACACAAGGAAAAATTCTTCTTTATTTTATATTATCCCAAATTTAAAACTGGAAACCTCTTTAAAGTATTTCCAGGGGGTTGTTTACTTTTTTTAACACGTCTTGATCAACCTTTGGGCACTTCTGTCCTTTTTATTATCATAAAAAGATTTCCTAGGATGTCCTTGTAATTCCCTGCCATACTCCTAAAATCACCATTTTTCCAATGATCCTTTCAGTGGTTAATAGTTTTTAAAACACCAGGATTGGGGTTCTGCCTATTCTCATTGTGCACGTTACTGTTTTTTATGCTGCAGTAATAACAGCACCACAGTTACTTATCCTGCAGTGGTAGTTCTCGAAATTTTTGATCTGAAGACCTTTTATAATCTTTTCTTTACTTATGCTATTACAGTTGCCCCAAATTTTTCTTCTACCCCCCTCCACCGGGTACCCCCCTTCCTTCTAGCATACCCTCCTTAGTTCATGTCTGTGGGGCGTACATTTAAGTTCTTTGGCTTTTCATTTCCTATGCTATTAACATCCTCATCTATATTGTACCTACCAATCATGTTTCTTTTTAATTTCTTTTTATTTTTTACTTTTTATTCTTTTTCATTTTTATGCTAGTTTATTCTGTGGGAATCACTGTTAATTTTATCTAACAGAAATACATTTAACAATGGTGATGTAAAATGTCTATTTTTTGTTTTTTGTGAATTTTTTTCTTTTTCTATTTTATTGTTCAAGCACTGTTCTCTTGACTATCCACCCCTACCTCCCACCCTCAATCCTATCCATATTTGGCTTTGTCGGTGGGTCCTTTATACATGTTACTTGTTGACCCTTTCCCTTCTTTCTCCTCTTATCCCCTCCCCCTCGCCTCTGTTACTATCAGTTTGTTCCTTATTTCAATGTCTCTGGTTATATTTTGCTCACTTGTTTGTTTTGTTGATTAGGTTTCACTTATAGGTCAGATCATACTGTATTTGTCTTTCACCACCTGGCTTATTTCATTTAGCAGAATCCTCTCCAGTTCCATCCATGCTGTCACAAATGGTAGAAGCTCCTTTTTTCTTTCTGCCGCATAGTATTCCATCATGTGAATATACCACATATTTTGATCCACTCATTTACTGATCAGCACTTAGGTTACTTCCAGCACTTGGCTATTGTAAATTGTGCTGCTATGAACATTGGGGTGCATAGGTTCTTTTGAATTGGTGTTTCAGGATTCTTAGGATATAGTCCCAGCAATGGAATTGCCAAAAGGTCAAAAGACAGTTTCATTTTTAGTTTTCTGAGGAAATTCCATACTGTTTTCCACAGTGGCTACACCAGTCTGCATTCATACCAACAATGTACTAGGGTTCCCTTTTCTGCACAACCTCACCAGCGGTGTTGTTAGTTGATTTGGTTATGATGGCCATTCTGACCAGTGTGGAGTATATCACATTGTGGTTTTAATTTGCATCTCTCTGATGGCTAGTGATGCTGAGCATCCTTTCATATGTCTGGGGGCTTTCTGTATGTCCTCTTTGGAGAAGCATCTGTTCAGGTCCTTTGCACATTTTTTAATTGGGTTGTTTGTCTTCCTGGACTGGAGTTGCAAGAGTTCTTTATATATTTTAGAGATCAAACCCTTGTCTGAGGTACCATTGGCAAATATGTTTTCCCATACAGTTGGTTGGTTCACTTTCATTTTGCTGACGTTTTCTTTAGCTGTGCAGAAGGTTTTTATTTTGATGAAATCCATTTGTTTATTCTTTCCTTTATGTCCCTTGCTCAAGGGGACATACTGGTGAATATTGCTACGTGAAATATCCAAGATTTTTCTCTCTGCGTTCCCCTCTAGGACCTTTATGGTGTTGAGACATATGTATAAGTCTCTTATCTGTCTTGAGTTTATTTTTGTGTATGGTGTAAGTTGGTGGTTGAGTTTCATTTTTTTGCATGTTTTTTTCATTTTGGGGAGCTATACAGATCTCCCAACAGCATTTGTTGAAGAGGCTGTTTTTATTACATTTTATGCTACTGCCCCCTTTGTCAAATACTAATTGACAATAGAGACTGGGGTTTATTTCTGGGCTCTCTATTCTGTTCCATTGATCTATGTGTCTGTTCTTATGCCAGTCAGAGTGTTTTGCTTATAGTGGCCTGTAATACAGTTTGGTATCAGGTATTGTGATACCTCTTGCTTTGTTCTTCTGTCTCAAAATTGCTGCAACTATTCGGGGTCATTTATGGTCCCATATAAATTTTTGAAATGTTTGTTCTATATCTGTCAAAGATGTCACTGGTATTCTAATAGGGATTGCATCGAACCTATAAATTCCTTTGGGTAGTATGGACATTTTGATGATGTTAATTGTTCCAATCCATGAATACAGTACATGCTTCAATTTGTTTTTGTCTTCCTTAATTTCTTTGTTCAGTGTTGTGTACTTTTCTGAGTACAGGTCTTTTACTTCCTTGGTTAGGTTTATACCTGGGTGCTTTATTTTTCTTGTTACTATATCAAATGGGATTTTTTTCCCCTGATTTCTGTTTCTGACATTTCATTGTTGGTGTACAAAAATGCCTTTGATTTCTGAATATTGACTTTGTATCCTGCTGTTTTCCCAAATTCACTTATTAGATTGAGTATTTTTTTGGTTCAATCTATAGGATTTTCTATGTACATTATCATGTCATCTGCAAATAATGACAAAATTTTACTTCTTCCTTTCCAATTTGGACGCCTTTTATTTCCTTTTCTTGTCTGATTGCTGTGGCTAGGACTTCCAATACTATATTGACTAGAAGTGGTGAAAACAGGCATCCTTGTCTTATCTTAGTGGGAAACTTTCTAGTTTTTGCCCATTGAGTATGATATTGGCTGTAGGTTTCTCCTGTATGCCTTCATTATGTTAAGGTATGCTCCATGTACTCCCACTTTGCTGAGTGTTTTTATTATAAATGGGAGCTGCACCTTATGAAGTGCTTTTTCTGCATATTTATTGATATGATCATGTGATTTTTGTGTTTCCTTTTGTTTATGTGATGTATTATATGTATTGATTTGCAAATATTGTACCATTCTTGCATCCCTGGCATGAATCCCGGTTGATCATGGTATATGATCTTTTTAATGTATTGTTGGATGAAGTTTACCAATATTTTATTGAGGATTTTAGCATCTGTGTACATCAGCAATATTTGCCTATAGTTTTTTTTTTCTTTGATGTGTCTTCATGTGGTTTGGGGAATAGGATGATGCTGGTTTCATAAAGCAAGTTTTGGAGTCTTCTCTCTTATTGGATTTTTTGGAGTAGTCTGTGAAGTCTGTTAGCTTCTCCTTAAATGTTTTGTAAAATTCTCCTGTGAAACTGTCCAGTCCATGGCTTTTGTGTGCCAGGAATTTTTGATTACTGCTTCAAATTCGCTAGCTGTTATCGGTCTGTTTAGGCTTATGCTTCTTCATCATTCAGCTTTGGAATATTATATTTTTCTAGAAATTTCTATTTCAGCCAGGTTTTCAAATTTCTTGGCATATAGTTCTTCATAGTAATTTTATACAACCCTTTGTATTTCCGTGGTATCAGTTTTAATCTCTCCTCTTTCATTCCTGATTGTGTTTATTTGGGCCTGCTCTCTTTTTTTCTTGATGAGTCTACTTAAAGGCTTGTCAATTTTGTTTTTTCTTTTCAAAAACCAGCTCCTGGATTTAATGATCTTTAGACTTATTCTTTTAGTCTCTATCTCATTTAATCCTGCTCTGATCTTGGTTGTTTCCTTCCTTCTACCAGCTCTGGGCTTTGTTTGTTGTTGTTCCTCCAGTTCTTGTAGATGTAGGGTTAGGTTGTTTATTTGAAGTGTTTCTATCTGTTTTAGGTAGGCCTGTATCACTATGAACTTCTCCCTCAGGACTGCCTTTGCTGTGTCCCATAAGTTTTGGATTGTTGTGAGTTCATTTGCATTTGTTTCCAGAAACTTCTTTGATTTATTCCTCGATCTCATTCTTGACTCATTCATTGTTTAATAGCATACTATTCAGTCTCCATGAGTTCGAGTGTTTTTGAGTTTTTTCCTTGAGGTTGCTTTCTAGTTTCAGGCCATTGTGGTTAGAGAAAAATGCTTGATGTGATTTCAATTATCTTGAATTTGTTGAGGCTTGCTTTGTGTCCTATCATGTGGTCTATCTTTGAAAATGTTCCATATGCATTTGAAAAGAATGGTATTTTGCTTCTTTGGGATGAAAGGTTCTATGTATATATCAGTTAAATCCTTTCGATCAGCATTGTTCAAAGTCTCAGTATTCTTATTGACATTTTGTTTGGAAGATGTATCCATTTTTGACAGCGGGGTGTTAAAATCCCCTAGTATATGTGTGTTGCTGTCTGTATCTTTCTTGAAGTTCTCCAAGATTTTCCATGTATATTTGGGTGCTCCTGTGTTGAGTGCATATGTATTTATAATGTGTATGTCTTCTTGATGGATTCTTCCTCTGAGTATTATGAAGTGTCCTTCTGGGTCTCTTTTTATGGCCTTTGTTTTGAAGTCTAATTGTCCAATACAAGTATTGCGACCCTGGCTTTTTTATACTGTGCATTTGCTTGAAGTAGTTTTTTCCAACCCTTCACTTTCAGTCTGTGTAGGTCTTTTGTTCTGAGTAGTGTCTCTTATAGGCAACATTTGTGTGGGTCACGATTTCTTATCCATTCAGCTACCCTATGTCTTTCGATTGGAGCATTTCATCTATTTACTTTTAAGGTTATTATTGATAGGTACTTATTCACTTCCATTTTACTCCCTTTGTACCTGTGTTCCTCTGTCTTTCACTCTTTTCCTTCATCTTCGTTAGGCAGTCCCTTTACCATATCTTGCACTACTGGTCTGAACCTTGCTTTTCTGGGAAACTCCTTATTGGGCCTTTCATTTTAATTGAGAGCCTTGCTGGGTAGAGTGGTCTTGATTGCAGACCTTTGATTTTCATTACTTGTAGTATTTCTTGACATTCCCTTCTGGCTTGGAGCATTTCCATTGAAAAGTCAGTTGCTAGCCTAATTGGAGGGTTCCTTGTATGTTACTTCTTGTTTCTCCCTTGCTGCCTTTAAGTTCTCTTTTTGTCTTTTGTCATTTTAATTATGATGTGTCTTGGAGTGGGCCTCTCTGGGTTCCTCTTGATCAGGACCCTTTCTGCTTCCTGGATTTGTGTGACTTTTTCTGTCATCAATTTAGGGAAGTTTTCTATCATTACTTTTTCAAACAGGTTTTCTATCCCTTGCTCTTCTTCTCCTTCTGGTATCACTATTATACAGATATTATTATGTTTCATGTTGTCCTGCATTTCCATTAATCCCTCTTCATTCTTTCTGAGCCTCTTTTCCTTTTCTTGCTCTTTCTGGGAGTATTTTGCTGCCTTGTCCTCCAGCTCGCGGATCGATCCTCTACTTCATCTAGCCTGCCTTTGATTCCTTTTACTGTGGTCTGCAGGTCAGAAATTGTAATTTTCATTTCCTCTTGGCTTCTGTTGATGGTTTCTATGTCCTTTTTAGAGGTGTAATTTGCCGTAAGTTCCTTGTGTCTTCCTTATAGTTTTTGGTAATTCACACTGAGCTCGTGGAGCTTCCTTATAACCATTGTTTTGAACTCAGTATCTGATAGTTGACTTGCCTCTATTCCATGTAGCACTCTTTCTGAGGATTCCTCCTTTCTTTTCGTTTGGGGTTTTTTTCTTTGTCATCCCATTATTTGTGATTCTCTTCTTGTTTGCCTTTGATACTTAAATTGATCTGTTTTGATTACCTGAGTTTGTGGTGTGAACTTCTGTGGTAGGCAACCTGTGAGATTCAGTAGTGCAGACTTCTTGATCTCCTGAATTTGATGCTCTTGGAATGCCCTTTATGCCATTTATGTTGGCTCTCTGAAGGTAATGGGGTTTTTATTGTTATTGGGTCACTCTTTGGTGGGTCCTTCCCTCCGGTTGGTTGACTGTCACTCCACCCACCATGTCTTTTATGCTGTTGTGCAGGTGCAGTCAGTTAGTGCTGAACATTATTCTTCTGTCCATCTCAGGTTTAAGGCTTCTGTCTTGCTGTTGTTCAGTTGTTTGTTCTGGGTGATTTCTCCACAATTTACCTGTAATTCCTGATTGGTCCTGGGACAAAGGTAGTGTGGCTTACATTACTCCTCCACCATCTTGCCTCTCTTCCCAATTCTGCTTCTTAATCTCTGGACCATTTCCCCCATTCTCCTCCTTCCCCCTCCCCTCTGATATGCCTCCATGTGATCTCCGTGACTGTGATTCTGTTCCTGTTGTAGTTGTTTGCTTAGATTTTTTTTTTTAGGTTCAGCTGTTGATAGTCGTGAGTTTGTTTTTATTTTACTATTCATAGTTTTGATCCTCTATTTTCTTGGATAAGTCCCTTTAACATTTCATATATGGGCTTGGTTGATGATAAACTCCTTTAGTTTTACCTGGTCTGGGAAGCACTTTATCTGCCCTTCTATTCAAAATGATAGTTTTCCTGGATAGAGTAATCTTGGTCATAGGTCCTTGCTTTTCATCACTTTGAATACTTCTTGCCAGTTCCTTCTTGCCTGTAAGGTTTCTTTTGAGAAATCAGCTGATAGTCTTATGGGAAGTCCTTTGGAAATAATTCTCTTCTTTTCTCTTGCTGCTTGTAAGATTCTCTCCTTATCTTTAACATTTGGCATTTTAATTATGCTATCTCTTGGTGTGGTCCTCTTTGGGTCCAACTCATTTGGGCGTCTGTGTGCTTCCTGGATTTGTATGTTTAATTCCTTCTCCAGATTAGGGAACTTTTCTTTCATTATTTCTTTAAATAAGTATCCAGTTTCTTGCTGTTCCTCTTTTCCTTTTGGCATCCGTATGATTCAGATGTTGGCTCTTTTGGAAATGTATCAGAGTCTTATTATTCTCTCCTCATTTTTTTTGAATTCTTTCTTCATTCTATACTGGTTGACTGTTCATTCCTTATGTTCCAAATCATTGAATTGAACCCTGGCTTCTTTTCCTTTACTGTTGGTTTCCTATGTATTTTTTTAATGATTATTGTAATAGCTTGATTAATGAAAAAGAATGTCACAATGGCACAGTGCACTTAGGTATAATCTCTAAAGTACTCAAATTTCTGACCTTCATTATTTACACATTTTTTTCAATTATGTTTATTGATTATGCCATTACAGTTTTCCCAATTTTTCCCCTTTTATCCTTCCTTAATCCTGCCCCCCAACCTTCCAGCATTCCCCACCTTAGTTCATGTCCGTGGGTTGTACATATAAGTTCTTTGAATCCTCTGTTTCCTGTACCATTTTTATCTCTCCCTGTCTATTTTATGCCTCCTAATTATGCTTCTTCTTCCCTATATCTTTCCCCCACTATTCTTTCCTTCCACTCCCCACTGAAATCCCTCCATGTGATGTCCATTTATCTAACTCTGTTCCAGTTCTAGTTGTTTGCTTACTTTTTGTTTTCATTGTTTTTCTTTTCTTTTAGGTTCATCTGTTGATAGTTGTGAGTTTGTTGTCATTTTTACTGTTCATATTTTTTATCTTCTTTTTCTTAGATAAGTCCCTTTAACATTTCATGTAATAAGGGCTTGGTGATAATGAACTCCTTTAACTTGACCTTATCTGAGAAGCACTTTATCTGCCCTTCCACTTTAAATGCAAGCTTTTCTGGATAGGGTAATCTTGGATGTAGGTCCTTGCCTTTCATGACTTTGAATACTTCTCACCATCCCCTTCTTGCCTGTAAGGTTTCTTTTGAGAAATCAGCTGATAGTCTAAATGGGAACTCCTTTGTAGGTAACTGTCTCCTTTCCTCTTGCTTCTTTTAGAATTTCCTCTTTATCTTTAATCTTGGGTAATTTAATGATGGATGTGCCTTGGTGTATTCCTCTTTGGGTCCAACTTCTTTGGGATTCTCTGGGCTTCCTGGACTTCCTGGAATTCTATTTCCTTCACCAGATTAGAGAAGTTTTTCTTTATCATTTCTTCAAATAAGTTTTCAATTTCTTGCTGTTGTTCTTCTCTTTCTGGCTCTCCTATTATTTGAATATTGGAATGTTTCAGGTTGTCCCAGAAATTTGTAAGACTGTCTTTACTTTTTTGACTTCTTGTTTCTTCATTCTGTTCCTGTTGGATGTTTACTTCTTCCTTTTGTTCCGAATCATTGCTTTGAGTCCTGGTTTCTTTCCTGTCACTGTTGGTTCCGTGAATATTTTGCTTTATTTCATTTTGGGTATATTTCATTTGTTCTTTCATTTTTCGACCAAGCTCAATCAGTTCTGTGAGCATTTTGATTAATAGGTCTTTAAATTCTCCATCAGACAGGTTGCCTATGTCCTCATTGCTTAGTTCTATTTCTGAAGTTTTGCTCTGTCTTGGCACAGCTGATATTTGGGCCATATTTCTTTGTCTTGGCACAGCTGATAGGCTGTAAGGGGGCGGGGCCTTAGGTATTCACCCGGGCAGGGCAAACTTTGCTGTTGTGGTGCTGTCTCTGGGGGAGGGGCCAGAGAGGGAACAATGCAGCTTGCCTACTCCTCCCTAGTGCACTTTCCAAGGGACTCTCTTATGAGATGGGGAATTTCTTCCACCGTGGCAATCACTGTAGTCCACTTTCCCCTTAAGGCAGCCTCAGCCATGCAGTCTGCCACCTTGCTGCAGCCAGCCGCGCCGGCTGGTCCGCAGCCTTGTGGTTTTTCTCAGCTGGCTAGCCTGATGGTTCATGGTCTGCTGCCTTACCATTTTGGTTGTTCTGATTGGTTTTTTCTTTAATTCCCTGGTTGTCAGAGTTCCATGCAGTTTGATTTTCTGGTGCTTCTGGTTGTTTACTGATTTTATATTGGTTGTTTTCCTCCTTTTGGTTGTGCGAGGAAGCAAAGGGTTTCTACCTATGCCTCCATCTTGGCCAGAACTCTGGATTTTTCTTTATTTCACTTCATGTAGCCTTCATTTCTTCCCTTATGTGTTTGCCATACTCAGTTTCTCTGAGTGTCCTTATCACCAGTGTTTTGAACTCTGCAGCTGACAGGTTAGCTGTCTCCATTTTGCTTAGTTCTTTTTCTGGAGTTTTGATCCTTTTTTTTTCATTTAAGCCATATTTCTTTGTCTCCTTAACTGAGCAGCCTTCCTGTGTTTATTCTGTGTATTAGGTAGAACTGCTTTGACTCTTTGTCTTGGCTCACCTGTTAAATCGTAAGGGGTAGAGCCGTAGGTATTCACCAGGGTAGGACAACCCTCTTCACTGCTTGTATGTTAGGGCACTGTATGTAAGGGAGAGGTTAGAGAGGGAACAGTGCCACTTGCTCAGCTCTCGCCCCTTTTTCAGTCACTTTACCCACTTTCTGTATGTGAGCGGCACTCCTCTAGCTATTGCCCTGGTGATGGTTTCCAGAGTGGATGGGTTTGCCAATGTTTTAGAACCTTGGGGGCCCGTTAAAGGGAATGTCCTGAGAGCCTGGCAGCTTCTTCCATCATCCCACCTCCTACTGAGTTTTACAACCAGAAGTTTTGAGGCTTTACTCTAGGCACTAGAAACCTGGGTTGTATGGTCTGGCCTTGGGCTGGGATTGCTAGTTCCCCAGATGCCCCTCCCAGTTTGTATTGGCCACACGTGAGTTTCAGACCACCTGTTCCACTGGCCACCACCACAGCTGTCTTGCTGCCGCCATCACACTGCTGTGGCTCCCTGTCTCTACCTCTCCTACCTGTCTGGATGAATATTTCTTCTTTAAATCTTAGTTGTTACACTTCCATACAGTTTGATTTTGTGGCAGTCCTGGTTGTTTTTTGTTTTGAGGTTAGTTGTGATTATTTTTATGGTTGCGAGAGGAAGCAAAGTGTGTCTACTTATGCCTCCATCTTGGATGGAATCCTTTTTATACTGTTAAAAATTATTGAGTATTGAAGAACATCCATGTGCGTGAACTATATTTATTTGTATTTACTGTGTTAAAAATTGAGACTGAGAGTTCTTAATTATAACATTGTGCATTGGTCATGTTGAAAATAATAGTCCACTTAGTTATGCAGGTCTTCCACATATTGGCATATTTTTTATACAATATTGAACAATCACTTTTTATCACCATTGATCTAATGTGAAAAGTTTTAAGCATTGGGAAGTTGTCAGACTAACAGAGCCAGATAAATGCTTTTCAGATTCTAGTTTTTGTTTACAAGCTTACATTTTACCACTGACAACAAATAATGCCATTTGTTTTACTTGTGTTGACAAGCTCACTGGATAGCCAAGTCTGAATAACTTTTTTTGGTTATTGTTTTATGTAAAAATGGAATTATGTGAACATAAACGTGTGGCCTTAAGCTAATCATTGCACAACATCTGCAACAGTATGCACCAGTAGTGCAAATGTCAACTGAAAAACATACATGAGGCCTAGATGGAGGCATCAGTAGATACACTTTGCCTCCTTGCACAATCAAAAGAAGGACAACAAATTATTTAAAAACCAGAACTGCCAGAAAATCAAATCATATGGAAGTCCAAAACCAAGTGAGTTAAAGAAGAAACATTCATTCAGACTGGCAGGAGAGGTAGAGACAAGCAGCTGGAGCAGAGAGGATGTGCGGCAAGGTAGAGGCTGGAGGACTGGACGGTCCCAAATTTGCATGCAGATAAACTGGGAGGAGCAACTGGGGAGCAAGAAAGACCATGCAACCCAGGGTTCCAGTGCAGGAAAAGAAAGCCTCAACACCTCTGGCTGTAAAAACCTGTTTGGGTTGTAGCAGCGGGGGAAACTCCCAGTCTCACATGACAGTTTGTTGCCAGGGCCCTCAGGGTCCTAGAACGTACACAAAGCCACCCACCTGGGAATCAGCACCTAAAGGGGCCAATTTGCTTGTGGGTAGCAGGGAAGTGACTAAAAGTCAGCTGAGAGCCAAAGAAGGGCATTGTTCCCTCTCCTACTCCTCCCCCACATGCAGTGCCACAACCAGGATGTGGGTTGCCCTGCCCTGGCAGATACTTAATCTCTGTCTCTTACAACATAATAGGCACACCGAGACAGAAAAAACATGGCCCAAATGAAAGAACAGATCATAGCTCCAGAAACAGAGCTAAGCAATGAAGAGATAGTCAACCTATCAGATGCACAGTTCAAAACACTAGTAATCAGGGTGCTCACGGAAATGGTTGAGTGTGGTTGCAAAATAGAGGAAAAAGCGAAGGCTGTGCAAAGTGAAATAAAGAAAATATACAGGGAACCAACAGTGAAGGGAAGAAAACTGGGACTCAAATCAATGCTTTGGAGCATAAGGAAGAAATAAACATTCAACCAGAACAGAGTGAAGAAACAAGAATTCAAAAACACGAGGAGAGGCTTAGGAACCTCAGGGACACCTGTAAACATTCCGACATTAGAATCATAGGGGTGCCAGAAGGAGAAGAAAAGCAAGAAATTGAAAACTATTTAGAAAAATAATGGAGAATTCCCCCAATCTGGCAAAGGAAACAGACTTCCAGGAAGCTCAGAGAGTCCCAAAGAAGGTGGATTCAAGGAGGAACACACCAAGGCACATCATTATTACATTAGCCAAGATTAAAATGAAGGAGAGAATTCTAGAAGCAGCAAGAGATAAGGGGACAGTTAACTACAAAGGAGTTCCCATCAGACTGTCAGCTGATTTCTCAAAAGAGATCTTACAGGCAAGAGGGTCTGGAAAGAAGTATTCCAAGTCATGAAAGGCAAAGACCTACATCCAAGATTACTCTATCCAGCAAAGCTGTCATTTAGAATGGGAGGGCAGATAAATTGCTTCCTAGATAAGGTCAAATTAGAGGAATTCATCATTACCAAGCTCTTATTATATGAAATGTTAAAGGGCCTTATTTAAGAAAAAGAAAATAAAAAATATGAACAGTAAAATGACAACAAACTCACAACTATCAACAACTGAACCTAAAAAAATCAAAAGCAAAAACAAAATAAGCAAACAATTAGAACAGGAACAGAATCACAGAAATGGAGATCCCATGGAGGGTTATCAGTGTGGAGGAGAGAGGGTGAGAATGGGGAAAATGTACAGGAATAAGAAGCACAAATGGTAGGTACACAATACACAGGGAAAGTATGGGAAATGTAGAAGCCAAAGAACTTAAATGTATGACCCATGGATATGAATTACGGAGGAGAAATGCTGGTGGGGCAGATGCAGAGGGATGGGGAGAAAGGGGAGGAAATAAAAAGAGATAACTCTAATAGCATAATCAAAAAAATATATTTTAAAAAAGAAAGACATGAGATATTACTACTACCACTTCCATTATTATTATTGTTGTTGTTGTTGTTGTTATTATTATTATTATTATTATTATTAGATTTCATAGCTAGGGTTCCATAATAAGAGTTGTAGGTTCCCCCAGGGATTACCCTTTGAGATCCATTGTCTTACAGTATACACATATGTAGTACTTTCAAATTTAATATACACATACATTCATTATTTTTTCTACAAGATATCAGGATGTTATACTATGTTTTATACCTTCTTTGTTTGTTGGTATTGTTTACTTTAGAACATATCTGGACATCATTTCTTATAAGTATGTAGAGCTCTTCTCATTCTTTTCATGATTATGTAGTAACTGATCATGTGACTCTATTAATGCATTCTAGTTTTTTCGACCAGTCCCCTCCCAGTGGACTAGTAGGAGATATAAGAAGTACAAGTTACACACAGAATAAATAATGTCTGACTTTTAGCTTCTAATCCTTTACAAGACTAACTCTTAAATTTGATATTTGCATTGGCAATGAGCTAACACCTTTCAAGTTATGATTAACATCGGCTAACTTTTTTCTTTTATATGTTTGTACTGTGAATATATTTGTACTGTGACTATTTTAGAATATAGTCATCAACATATGAATCAAATATTCATACATTTCTTTTGGTAGTTATTTATTGAGAATCTATTATGCATTGTAAATGTTAAAGCTTATAATCATAGCAAATTTTGTGTGGAAATATTTACAATAATATGTAATAAGTAGATATAGGAAATAAAATCTCCCATTAGACTTTCATTAATATCTAACATAAAATGCATTTTTATTAAGATATAATATAAAATAACATTTTTCTAGGCACAATTAAAGATAGAAGATTGTTTATGCATCACATTTCTGTAGAGCCGATTACCTGTGAACCTTGTTGGTAAGACATGTTTAAATTTTTTAAAATTCTATTAATACATTGTAGGAAACGTATAGGTTTTTTACATAAATATTTATAAATACAATGACACTAACATGCATACATACAGTAGTTAATGCTTTCATTTTGAAGGCCGTCATCAGGGTTAAATCATTGTGTGCTTGAGTCATATTGTATAATGCTATCCATACACCAGCTTATTTTTTGTTTAGAGTTATAACTTGATAGTTAAACAGATTTTATGCCCCTTTTATGGCTGAGGTTCTGAGGTTTTGAGGTTAAGTGTGGTCAAGAAAGTTACTCAAAATCTGTTCTTAAAAGATAGGATACATGGAAAATATTTTATCTTTCCTCTAAAATCCTACTAAAATTACTAAGATTTTTTTAAATGTATAAATCCACAAGGACAATAATAAGAAAAAACAACAAACTTTTAGAAGCTAAAAAGTCTGAAAGACTTGGAAAGCCCAAATCTGACATTAGAGCCAGTAGAGAAGCTACTCACTCAATTTAATTTTTTATAAAGAACCTGAAGGAGACTCAGGTTGTCAGCAACATGTACTACAGGTAAAGTAGAAAATAGGAAGTTTCATTGAAAATCTGTTTAAGAAACATCCATGTCCCTTCCGCCATTGTGGATAGGCAGTTATCCCTGTTCCAGAAGGTCGTTCTCTGGAGAAGAGGAATCGGAGGGGTTCTGAACTGGGGGTGGGTTGGTGGGAGGGCACTGAGGGCAGAGATTAAGTAAAAGTCTGTGTATGGAATAGTGAGACTCCCTCGCCTCCTTCCCATACTTGGCTTCCACAGCTGGCAACCAAGCCTCTAGGCAGAAGACCGGAAGGTTTTTTTCTGGGGAATATGACTAGCTCAGTTGAAACTGACAGTTGCAACAGCATAACCGTATCACCAGACAGTGAAGTCAACAATGGGCAAGCCGACCAGCACAGCTTTCAGTTGGCTCCTCAGTGCCTCACTCTGAAATAAGAAGAGCTAATCAAGAAATGCCTGTCCCTGAAAGAAAGCCTGTATGAAAGATAGTGTCCAAAGCACAAAGGAATGGAGGGAGGGAAGGAAGATGGGTAGAGGGGATAAAGAATTTAGAGCGTATAGACTGCAAGGAGAAGAAAACTTTTTAAAAACTTACTAATATTCTCAGGAAAGAGAACATACTGCACCCTTAAAATATGTACTAAAGAGCTCTTAGAAATTAAAACTATGATAGCACAAATAAATTAGTAGAAGTAACAGAAGTTCAAAGTTATGAGTGTTCCCAGAAAGTAGAACAAAAAGATAAAGGGATGAAGAAAGTACTGAAAAGATCATCAGAACAGTCTGAAATTTTGAAGTTTGAGAAAGAGAAGGAACAGGAGAAATGAAAAGAGAAATTTTCAAAGAAAGGATTTATTTTATCACTATTAAAGGACGTGAGTTTCCTTGGTTAAAAGGGTCCTCAGAATGAGCACATAAATAAAATGACCCACACTAAGGAAAATCCTTATGAAATTTTTGGACACTAGGTGCAGAGAGGAACCTTAAATTTTTCAGAAGACAAAAAAAAAAATCAGGTTTCAAACAAAGTTTTAAGAGTCATATGGTATATAAATCCTCTCATCATTAACAATGGAAGCTGGAAGATTACAGATTCTATAATGTGTAAGGCAGAGCAATGCCTTTGAAATTCTGAGAGGAAATGATTTCTACCTGAGTCGTAGCACTAACCAATATATCAAAGAATTGTGAGTATAGGCTTTTTTCCAGGTACCAGTTACCACAAGGTTTATCTCTATAGCATTTACTTCTATAGCATTTACTACCATATGACATGTTTGTCTATTTCCCTCCACAAGAATATAAACTCTGTGACTTTATTTCCTCATCCTATCCCCCAGCCAGAACAGTGCTTGGCACATAGTAGGACCTCATTAAATATTGGATGGATAGATGAATGGGTAACTAAATTAGCTTTAGGGTAACTTCAAGTTCCATCAGTTTCAAGTTGGGTAAAAGGAAGTATGGGGTTTTCAAAAGATATCAGTTAGGAAGAACGTGTATGCTAGGGAAGACGATAAATTTAATTTTGGCCATATTGAGTTTGAGAAGAGAGTGTGAAAGAGCAAGATAGGGCCATGTGGGTGCTTTATGCAGTTCAAAGTATAGGAATAACACTAGGGGAAAGTCAGGCATGAGATATGGGTTAATGTTTTTATTGTTAGGTAGATGTTAATTAAAACAATGGATATGACTAGCCTTGCCCAGGGAAGTTTCTAGGAAAGAAATCCAACTTTGGAGACAGGAATATTTTTAAGAGTCAAAAAGAAAAAACATCCAAAAGAAAAAAAAAAAAAGAAAAGAAACAAACAAAGGGGCAATGGTGGTGTAGATATTAGTGGTGAGAATTTTAAGAAGAAAAAAGTCAACTGTCACAAATGCCAAAGGTCTAGTAGAATGAGTGTACACATCAAGCAATATTTGTTTTTTGGCATTTGGGAGGTTATTAGTGACTTTATTGAGAAAAATTTGTACAGAGTAGTAGGAGAAAATAAGAGTTCAATGAATGGAAATTGAGGAAGTGAAAATCACTAGTTTAGATTACTTATTTAGGAAAGTTGGGGACGAGGGGTATGGAACAGTGAGTATGATCTTGAAGGGGAGACAAGGCTGAGGAAAAAGCATTTAAAGAGTTGTCAAGGCTTTCTGGCTAAATGAAAGGGACACTAAAAAGAAAAAAGTATCAACAGGTGGTAGAAAGAGAAAGTAAGGAGGTAGAATAATGACTGAAAGAATGGGGCTCCTGAAAGACCAAGATATTACTTGGGGTCAGAAGTACATGTGAAGGCATTAGCCATGAAAAGGAGATGGGTAACTTTCTCTGGTAAAAAGAGGTGAGTGAGGCGATAGACACAAGGATCCCTGTTTGACAGACTCTTTTATTATGGGAAGTAAGTGGTAAAGTCAAAGGCTGGTGTCAGTATGTGAGAAGTTGTGATGGACTTGGAAAGTGTGGTATTGTTCTGGATGGCAAATGCAAAACACTTAGCAGAATAGTATCACCATACAGCAGTGAGGGTCTCCCCCCAAAAATGCATATCCCATAATGTGTGTGTGTGTGTGTGTGTGTGTGTGTGTACATTTATTGGTAACCAAATGTTTTCTTCTCATTGTAGCACAACTAAGGAAAAGCAAGAAATACAGATTCCAAACTTTACTGAACCTGGTCAAGAACTTCTGTCCAAATCTCATTTTTATGAACAACTGACTTTTGAAAATGCTTCAAGCAATTTATCGGTTTTGGGGGAGCCATTTTGTACAGTTTCTGCCACAAGAAATAAAAACAGGAGACACTCTATGACTACAGGCAAACTGACAAGAGTCTTTGTCCCACCTTTTAAAGCTAAATCACATTCTCACACAGAAGATCAGTGTCTTGGCAGCAATACTGATTTGAAGGAAAACAAACAAAAACAAAAAAACATAGTTGAACATGGCTCTAGTAGTAGTAAAAATAATATTAATGACAATGAAATTCACCAGTCTAACAAAGATAACTCCAATCAAGTAGCAACTATGATCTCCACAAAGTGTGAAGAAAAGCCTTTAGGTATTGTGTGAAAATTTGTGTTGATATATTTTTGCCTTTCAGTTAGATATTTCTTAAATAATGCTTTGAGGATTTCCCCCCATTTGTGATGATTAATAATTTCAAAACATTCTTTAATGCTAGAGTTTTCTAAACCCAAAGATCAGGTTTAAATTATTCTAATATTTTCTTTCAAAGGTAATTACTTGTGGACACAGAATCTAAGGCTAGTATTACTGGAATATATATATTTTTATCAGACTACTAATTTTCTTCCACATCTGAAATAAAAATAATAGGCTTATTTCTGTTCTTTAGTAGTTGAAACTTTGTTAATTCCTGAAGATTTAAAATTAGATCTAGGCGATACGTATAATTTTATAAAGCAAGGATTGTACTTTTACATTTTATATCAATATTATCTTTTGCTAATTACTTATTCCTTAATAGATTTAGTTGCAAATCTTCAGAATGCCAGAGATATACAGAATATGCGGATTAAAAAGAAACATGGGCAACGTATTTGTCCACAGCCAGGAAGTCTGTATCTTGCAAAAACATCCTCTATGCCAAGAATCTCTCTGAAAGCAGCAGTAGAAGGCCAAGTTCCTTCTGCATGTTCCCACAAACAGGTATGCTTTGTCAACCACACTAATAGCTTTTATAGTAATATATAATTTTATTTTATTAACTACTGTCTCCAGATTGTTCCATTTAATTTCTTTTTTTAAAATATATTTTATTCA
>PVKM010007466.1:0-41422 GCA_004027735.1 Carollia perspicillata | reverse complement strand
GAGGATAAAAATATTAAGCACTATGTACTTTATTGAGGGAGTGCCAAAGATTCATAGATTTTAATGCTGAGGTTAAGTGCATAAATGTTGAATGACCTAAACCAACAAGCCAAGATTTCTTAATGCAATAAAAATAAATGATATAGGTCAAAGCAGTGACCGTTGCTAATTTATGAGCTATTAAACCCCAACAGTGGGATTAGGTATTGCCAGGTATAGTCTTGTAAAGAAGGAGTCTTTTGCAAATCAATATTATAGTTGAAAACTAATATTAGTGAAGTATTCTATTAGAACTTGTACCAAGAATTCAAAATGTCATTTTCAGGGGTCATAAATAGATTGTTGGTTTATAACTGAACTACAGAGATCTATCTATAATTTCTTAACTATGCACTGAAGCTTGAGGATGCGTATGTATGACAGTTACACACAAATAAAGACATCCTAGAGAAGAATGACTTGTCCCTTAATCAAGACACTGTCTCAGTGTGTACACAGTGCAGAGCATGTTTTTCTCATTGTTAATCAAGAGAGAAGCTAGCATTTAATTTGGTATGCAACAGCAGTCTCATTTGGAATAAAGGCTCTTTGCCACTATGAGACAAAGTGGCAGTTGCAAATAGCTGCCAACGATGCCACCGAAGAGTCTCTCAGTAAACCGAATAGTCTGAATCTGTGGCAAGAACTGCTGATCACAGAGCCCACCTCTCAACCACACATGCATAGGGATGAAGAGCCCACTACCATCTTCCAGTTGGAACAAAAAAAGACCTCTTAAAATATATAAACATGCTGCTGTTTGAGACGGTCAACAAAGATATTTATGTCACTGCATATATATCAGTTTATGTTTCAGGATAATCTATTAAACTGCAGAAACTTCCATTACTAATAGGCTGTTTTCTTATTTTTAAACAGCAGTTTGGGCTTTTGGACACTTTGAGACATATATTGTAAAGATTTCATAAGATTTTACATTTCAACAAAGATATAAATGTCTTTATATTTTAAACACTAATTTCTGACTACTGTAGCTAAATATCTGTATTGATTATTATATGTATACAGTAAACATTTAAACTGAGTGCTATGAACTGTTTAAACATTAACATGCTTTTTCTTAGACTTTATTAATATTTTAATATAAAAATCTGCTTTACCATTTTATCAGAGTATGCATATCTTTTGTGAGGGTAATATATAAATTAAACTGCTTATTGTTTTTTGAAAGATTTTATGTATTTATTTTTAGAGAGAAGAGAAGGGAGGGAGACAGAGAGGGAGTGAAACACCATGTGAGAGAGAAACATTGGCTGCTTGGTTGCCTTCAGCACGTGCCCCAACAGGGGAAAGAACCCACAACCCAGGCATGTGCCCTGACTGGGAATCCAAGTGGAGACCCTTCATTTTGTGGAATGACACCCAACCAACTCAGCCTAACCGGTCAGGGCTAAACTGCTTAAATATGTTTATGTGTCTAATGCTATGTCCATGATTTTCTCATATTGTCTGGAAGCAATTTAAAGTGAATAATCATTCATAAGCTTACTCTGATTTTTTAGGGACAGGGTTCAATATGCGTAACTCTTCAAAATGTCAAGCCCTTCCCTTCGCAGCAGGAAAACAGTTTACAACAGGTGGCTGTCCACCCAGGGCCAACTCTGGAACACTTGGTGTCTAAGAAAGTGGTAATTATGGGCATTTTATTTTTATATTTTTAACTAAAATAATAGATTTGCAATTTCAAAGAACCATAATAATACAAAGAAAATGTTTTGTGGGTAGGTGTATGGAAATGTTTAACTTTTTTTTTAAAGGGTTTTCTTTGTTTTAGATTTGAGAAAGAGGGATAGTAAGAAGAGTGAGATTGAAGTTTAAAAAATCAAAAACAATAGTTGCTCTACATTTTTAACAGGTATCCATGAAAAGAGATTTTAGCTGTTAGACTTGATAACACAAGCAATATTTTCAAAATTTGCTGCTAAGTGTCAGGATGATTTTTGATTCTGGAGTTGGTCTATAGAGACATTTAGTTTCTCTTTTGTATAATTTTTATAGGGTTGCAAAGAAAGACTCCATAAAACATGAAAAAAATCCACACAACAAAGGGTCAAAGATTTTTGAAAGAATTAAATTGAAGAGGATGTGATACAGGGTGCAGCCAAAAGGGGCCCCAAAAAGCAATTTGGAATGAGGCCCAGAACTCAAGGTGTCTAGGAAATATTGGAGAGACATATAAAATGTCCTCACCCCTTCCCCCTCAGGTGTGAGTTGGGGGAAGGGACACATGGATCAGGAATATGCAGGGCTGTTTCCTACAGCCACAGCCTTGCAGCTAATCCATGGCATGGCCATTTAACATTTCTATAGCCTTTGCTGGGTCACTTGGATATGTTAAATAGCTGTGGCCATGCTTGGAGCCAGGGGAATGGAAGTCACTTCCCCCCAAAATGTAACTGGGGAGCAGGTCCCGCTTGCATGGGAGCTTGGAGAAGATTGGCTCCAGGACATGGGGCCATGCCTGCCCAGATTCATAATGGCAGCCCAGTAAACTTGGGATAATATAGAGATGCTGGCAGGTATAACTGATTGTAGGAGGAGTCAGAAATGCGGGTACAGAGGAAGATTGGTGCAGGGATTTAAACCCAGACATGGTAGCCATTAGGGGGAGAACCACGAGGTTTTGCCAGAGTAGGGACCCCTGCAGCTTTGGTAGAAGAGAACCACTAGGCTTAGCCAGAGTGAGAACCCCCTCACAGCTCTGGTGGAAGAAGAGAGTACCATGCAGCTTTGCCAGAGTGGGGACCCTTGCAGCCATGTGAAGGAGAGAGCCACACACTTTCAGCATAGTGCAGACCCCCTCTTGGCTCTGCCAGGAAGAGAAATCCACATCGTTTGGCCAGAGTGCAGACCCCCGCAGCTCTGGTGGAGGAAAGAAGAGACTTTGCCTGGAAAGTGAATACAAAGAATTCTAGCCAGTAGAGCATGAGAAGGTGCCACATGGCTTTGGATTAATTAGAGATCCTACCTGGACAGCGACATGGCTGATGGTGCCAGCAGCCTGGAAACATGGACGTGTGTTCTTTTCCTGAGTTATGGTACCCTGAATTAGGGCAGGGGGAGACAGGAGTGCTGTGTGTGTCTGTAGTTATCCTAAAGGACTTTGATATTTTAATGGGGATGTTGGGTCACTACTTTAAGTCTGTATAGCTTTAAATAAGCATTTCCTTTCCTTTTCACAAATCTCTGGCATTGAGAGGTGTCTTTCCAATTGGTGGCAGACAGTCGAGCCCAGTAGGTGGTCTGGACGGTATTAGTATACCATCCTCTGGAGTCCAGGCTCATGTGTGTGTGCTGTTCTGTAACAGACGTTGGATATTGGATTTATATATGAAAATTAGATTATTAATTAATACAGTCTCAAACTGAGTTTAACTTTTCTATGACTTAAATTTCTTTTTGTAAGCCATCACATAAGTACTTATAAAAGAATACTTATGCCCTGGCTGGTGTAGCTCAATGGATTGAGTGTGGGCCTGTGAACCGAACAATCATGGTTTGATTCCCCAGTCAGGGCACATGCCTGGGTTGCAGGCCAGTTCCCAGCAAGGGACACACAAGAGGCAACCATACGTTGATATTTCTCTCCCTCTCTGCTTCCCTTCCCCTCTAAAGATAAATAAATAAAATCTTTAAAAAAGGATACTTACTATATATCCCTGCTGCTGACACCTGTCTATCTGTCCTCACTGAAGACTGAATACCTACTATGCTGTTTTGTCTCGAATATTGTCCTGAGGCATTGAAATATTCTGGTTTGTAATTACTGAATTGGATATTTCTAATCGGGGGTAGTAAAGGGTAAAGGGAGTCAAATATACAGTGACAGAAGATGATGTGACCTTGAGTGGTGGGCACATAGTACAGTGTACAGATCACGTATCATAGAAATGTACACTGGAAGCTTATATGGTCCTATTAACCAATGTTGCCCAAATAAATTTAATTAAAAAGTCATCATTGTACAATCAGTACCAAAAAAGGACATAAACTCCTGAATAATAATAATACTTATTTACAGGAAAAATCATCTGTAATAGCAGGATTACACTGAAAACAAAATACTAATTCTACATAGTAACAGATACAAAACTGCAAATGTGTATTTATGGGGATTGTGATCTATCAACCACTGCAAATGACCTTGAAAATGCAAAACATCATCAAACCATGCACACACTATTGAATTTCTGTCAAGAACATAAAATATTTAAAGAAAAATAATAGAAGATCACAGGAAGTAGCAGAGTATTATGTAAGAACTCTTGGCAGATCTTAGATTTATAACACCACAGTTCTGTCTGCATGAGCATAAACTAGTTAAATTGGTCTATAGTTGGCATTGTAACCATTTTCCAGGACATTTAAATAAGGGTGTGCAACAAGGCCAATTTTCCCTAAGGAAAGTTGTAAGTAAGAGGAAGATATTTCAAGACAAAGAATAAAAGCTATTTAGCCTGCCAAATACTTTCTTGTACCTGTACTTCATTTTTTTATTGTGTCATCTAGTGATTATTTTGTGGATTATCTAAAAAAAAAACTTTCTTTGGACAACCTTGACTAATAACTTTGCAGATATATTTAGCATTGTCAAGGTGACATTTTTTTTACAGTGATAGAGAATAGGCTTAATTTTCTAAATCACTAATTTATAATTGCTGAAAAAAATACTAAAGTTTTTAGTATTGGTTCAACTATTTATAACATATATGCAAAAAAGTGATTAATAAAGGGTGTTTATTTGATCTTGGAAGGGTATTGTTCATGAATGGATGTTGAATGCACATATGTTTTCTGTTCAAAGAGTGTTGATGAGAAACATCAAAGAAAAAGAATTGTGAGCCAACTTGGTGTAAGAGCCTAGAGGAATTTTTGATGTGCTATTTTCCAAAATGTTCTAACAGAAGTACTCTGGACAGCTGCTCCATGAGAGTTTATTTGTTTGGGAGAAGGGTGAGGCAATCGAGAGTACAACATATCTTTAAGTGTGATGGCTTTGTAATATCTAGTCTTGACTAGCTGAACTACATTCCCCAAATTTCCCTTTCTTTCATGTTCCCAGCTAGCGTGGGCCACAACGGAGATCCTTGGGATATTTGGATGGCAAGAGAGAAGCACCAGACGTGTTTCAGCTTGTGCACATTGTTGCTGACCATTGATAGGAGGCAGCCACCAGGTCCGAACCTGCGTTCCCTGTCCCCGCATCCCCCCTTCAGCTTCTCTGACTTTGGGGCCACAGGTGTGAGTTCGGTTCTGTGATACAGGGGCCTGGCTCTGCAGGATCCCATCACTACCGAAATCAGAAACAAGAGCGGAAACAGGTTTCCGTTCATCCTATGGGAACCAGCTTGTTCTTGAAGCTTTCGGCCTGCCCTCTTCTTCCCCTCTTTATGCCAATCTTTCCTAAATGCCTTGTGGATGTCTGGTTCCAGCATCAGATGTCTAAAGAACAGCCTTAGAGAACGATTATCCAGCTCCCATGATTCCATGACTATCTGTGGCCACTTCCCTCTAACAAATTCTTTCATATATGTATGTATGAGTATACAGTGGGGGAGGGACGATTTCTCCCTTTCCCTTTTGGTTCTTATGTCTGATCAAAGAATTAAAATGGCATAAGGCAGACTAACAGGAGAAATAAAATTTAATATTTATACATGGGGAAGTCTCATAAGCATAAAGAGTTCCAAAGACAGTGAGGTAAAACGAGGTATATATGTCATTCTGGATCAAGGAGAAGGAGGTAGGGGTCTGGGATTTCAATGGGAAATAATGGGATTCAATGAAAAATGAAGAGTGAATGTTTAGTAAACAAAGGTTTGCTGGGGGTGGGGCATAAAGACACAGGTAACAGACAGGATTTTGATTAATTAGGCTTCTCTAGGGTTCTCAATCTACCATACATGGTATAGTTTATACTGTGGTTTTCCATGGTGATAGTTCTTCCTGGAACAGGCCTTCTATTGCAACTTCTTTTAGGCATTTTGGGGGCAGGTCAAAAGTCCTTCCTGAGCCGTCTGGTCCTTGAGAATATCATGCTAAGTGAAATAAGTCAGCCAAAAAAGGTAAGAGCTGTAGATTTCACTCACATGTGGGGTGATTACAGGGGGCATTAGCGGGTTAAATGGCAATGGAGCAAATACAATAATTTTTTTTAAAGTTCACAAAGGAACAATAAAAGCAAGCAAACAGAAACTCATAGACACAGACAACAGTATTGTAGTTACCAGAGGAAAGGGGGTGGGAGGTAGTGAAGGGTCAAGGGGTCAAACATACGGTATGGAAGATGATTCGAATTTGAGTGGTAGGCACACAACCCAATATACAGATCATGCATCATAGAAATGTACACTTGAAACCTATGTAATCTTATTAACTAATGTCATCCCAGTAAATTTAATTAAAAACAAAAATATCCCAAAGAGGCATAATTTGGGGCAAGCTCTTTTCCTCTTAGATAAACACAGATACACAGATATCCACAAACACAGGATTCTGCTTCTCTGGCTCGATGTTTATTGATGCAAAGGCTAATATTTTTGTCAATAGCATGGCAGAGATGAAAAATCAGCCATGTGCTATAGAATGAATATTGAGAAATAGTGGACGCAAAACATCAGAGCCCAGGGTGACTGGGAGAAATTCAAGTCAATAGAAATCCACAAGGTGTTTTCAGGGCTGTATCACTTTATATATCTCTCTTAGCAGGCTAAGTAACATAGGCAGAAAGATGAGTTGCACTTACCACCTCTAAAGTGTTTCTTCATGTTTTTCTCCAGTCTTTAAATTCTAATTTCCACAAAACTTTCTAAAAGACCTTTGAAATGTAACTCTGATGTCAATTTCTAACAGGGTATTGCCCAAGCACTGTAATGTACTAATCCCCATTTATTTAATAAACAAACGTTATTTGACTATCAATTAGGTGCAGGAATTCTGCCAGCTTTGGGGACAGAATGTTGTAAAGACAATCAAAAATCTTAATCTCTAGGATATTGTATTCTCTAATTTTAACAAATATATTTTTGATAGAGGAAAAACAGAAAATTATTGCTGCTTACATGTCATTCCTTATGAAGTATTTTAACAATTATTGTCTTTCCCAATTTATCTTACTGAAGGAAATATTTCCTGGAGAGAAATAGTTATTTTTTTGTTTGGTCTTACATACGTAGAATTGTATGCTTGGTTTTAGTTCAAAGAAAATACAATAATTTAGAAAAATATGTGAGAATATAATGTGTCAGCATTTGTACACTATTTTATACTGAATGTTCTTTTTTCTTCCTGAGTTACAGGGAAAAAATGACTACCAGGAAAATCACTTTCAATTTTGTAGACTGTTTCTCAATATGGATACTGTAAATAGGTAAACTAGAAACACACTCACAAACACAAACAAAAGAGAATCGCACTGAGTTGTAATGCCACTAACAGGCATGAAGTAAAAGAAAGGTTCATTTCAGTTAGCCTCCTTAGTTACAGACCACAGAGTCCAATGTAATCACTTCAAACAGAAAATGTGAATCTGCAATGTATATTTTCCCACAAAATGTCTAGGAAGACTAGACAGGCAATGTTGGATGCTGTATTTTCACTAATGAAGATGGCCCTTCAAGCACACAAGGCAATTTACATGAATTACACAAAGATTTCCTTCTGAGCAGCTATAACTCGATGAACACGTATTGTGTCAAAGGCATCCAGAATGATTAATAGCTTCGCCTGAACCTTACAAAACAATGCAGCAGTTCTGGAATGACACGGCCAGAAGTATCCAACCGTAACTGGGATTGTCCTAGTGGAAAACCACTAAGTCAATGTCTGCAACTTGACTCCTAAAGCATCAGAGAAGAACAACAAATTCTTTGCTAGAGCTGCTCTATGTGGTTTCGATGCTCATACTGCATCTTCTCATGTACAGCCATGCACTGCATACGGATATTTCAGTTAACGATGGACCATGTATATGATGGAGGGACCACACAATTATTATAATGGAGCTAAAAAAATTCCCATTGTCCATGGCAGTGATTTTCAACCACTGTGCTGCAAGAATTTTTAAAACACACAATACCTGACTATTTAGTCAGGGGCACTGACCTCTTTTCCCTTGGACTGTCAGACGTAAAAATGACAACAGCTAACATAATAGCCATCCAGTATGAAAGAATAAACATTATACCTATTTTTGTAAAATCAGCAAAAGTACATTTAAAAAAATTTATTTTACTTGTTGTTCAAGTACAGTTTTCTGTCTTTTACTCACCTCCCTCCCATTTCCACCCACCCTAGTTTTTGTCCATGTGTCCTTTATACTTGTTCCTGTAAACCCTTCCCCTTTTCCCCTAAAATTCCCTTCCCTCTCCCCTCTGGGCACTGTCAGCCTGTTCTCTACTTCAGTGTCTTTGGTTATATTTTGATTGTTTGTTTGTTTTGTTGTTTAGGTTCCTAGTAAAGGTGAGATCGTATGGTATTTGTCTTTCACCTCTTGCCTTATTTCGCTTAGCATAATGCTCTCCAGATCCATCCATGCTGTCACAAAGGGTAGGAGCTCCTTCTTTCTTTCTGCTGCATAGAATTCCATTGTGGAAATGTACCATAGTTTTTTCATCCATTCATTTTTGATGTGCCAAGAATTTTAGTAGTTTATGTATGCCGTGATATTTTTTAAAAAGTTGAAAATCATTGGCTTAGGGACATCCTAGGTGTCATAACACCAGAGTGCAATGCATTATTCACATATTTGTGGTGATTTTGGTGTGAAGAAACCCACCACACTGTCAGTGTATAAAAGTATAGCACATAAATTATGAGCAGTGCATAATGCTTGATAATGATAAAAATGTCTACACTGCTGGTTTATGTATTTATTATACATTACATAAAGGTACACTATGCCTTTATTGTTATTTTTTAGTATATTCTTTCTATTGATATTAAGAAAAGTTTGCCGCAAAACAGTATGCTGCCTTACACTGATAGCGTCTTCATATATTTTGTTCACCACATCTCTTGATTGCATCGTTTTCTCTGGTGCTTAATTTAATCTCATGTTACTTTGCAGAATAACAAAATACACAGACTTGTAGCCTAGAAGCAATAGGGTGTACCATATAGTCTAGAAGTGTGGTAGGCTACGCTGCGTAGGTTTATGCAGGGCATACTCTACGATGTTAGGGCTATGATGAAATCACCTAATGATGTGTTTGTTAGAACATATGGCATCAGTCAGTGGTGCGTGGCCATGCAGCTACCACACCACATTACTCACTTCTGCCTTCCAAGTCTCATGAGGTACATTTGCTCCCTGTAACTAAGATTATGTGGTAAATCTTTTGTGTTAAAGAATCTGCGTGATTTTGTTTAGAGCTCAACCACAATGGCAAAAGAATGATAAGGAGAAGGGGGTTGGAGTGAGGGCTAAGTGAGCTAATCTGAAGAATATAACATAATATTTATCCAGACATTGCTCACTCAGGGTCTGCAGTAGTTTTGCTAGAAATATACTTGGAAAGCTCACAGTCCAGTCTTTTACATGAAAAACATTATTTTAAAGAGGGGATCTTAGTTGGATAATTTAACTATGTTTTAATTTAACAAAATAATTAGCATGACATTTACATAACTTTTATATGTACCCACTTTCCCAACAGTGTAACAGCACATGTTTTAGGGAAGTCATCAGAATTTCACAATCTACTCGTGGATGTGTGTACAAATTGTATTTCATGTTTTTTCCCAGTGTTCCTCTCTTTAATTATGACTTACTGAAGATAGGGTCCTACTTTTACAGGACTCCTCTCTATGAGAGGAGATAAATTAGGCACATTTTTATATTTTCAAAGGAGACTTAGCAGTATAGTGGTATGTGATTAATGTTCTTACTGACTTTCCCTAATTCTAATCTTGTCTCCTTGGTTCCATTCTTAGACTATCAGTTGTTTGCTCCATCACTTTAATTATAAATAATATAAATAACCCATAAAATTAGAGAGGGAACTTTAAATATCTCAGGTTTGAGGTTTCTTTAATTTATGCAAGATTGTAATGACCTTAAAATGTTTATACAGTCACAGAAATACTAAGGTACAAAACAAGATATCATTTTTTCCAAAATCTCTTCATGACCAATATCCCACAGGTAATGACATTTTTTTGATAAATATTCATTAGAAATGTAATGTCAATAAATGACATTCAAAACAGTAATATTTTAGTTTTTAGTTGTTTTCTATTTCTATATCTTAAAATTGTGTTTGCTTGCAAGTTCAGAAGATAAATAAAATAACTGTAGTCCTAACTTAATTTTTTTAATGTTATAAACTGCTTAAATATTTAAAAAAGCATTTTAAAAGTATAGTTTCAGTGTTTTCTGTTTTAATTTTTAAAAATTTGTATGCTATTTTTGCATGTCATTATTCAGTCCCTGAGTGCATACAAACTATGCAGAGCCAGGAAAAACATGTGATACTTACATAAAACTTATAGAAAAATACCTATCCCTGCTATGCAGTTTATCATTGAATGTCAAATTGCCCTATATATTCTGGTTTCTTCACGCTACTACTAATTCTTTCCTCCTTTCATATCCAGCTCAAAGTAATTTGATCTGCTCTACTTTGAAATGATAGTCATAAAAATTTGTCTGGAAAGGTCAATAATAAAGCACATGGATTTTTTAAGTGTGGTATAGCTGTCAAGTAACATATTAGTGTGAATGTACTTGCAGCAAATTAAATAGTAATATAAAATTACAAATATAATTTGAAATCTCCAACCCTTTTTTTGAATGCTCTAATCGTATTGTTTCATGATTCCAAAAGTAATATAACTTTTTAAATCTTCTTTAACTATATATATAAGCATAAAGGGATTTTTTTCATTTTCAATGTTATATTCTTTGTACCTCAGTTTCCTTCTTGTAAAGTGGAAAATCTAGACTTCCTGAGGCCTTTGTATTACTGGGGGGGAAACTGGCAGCCTACACTAGCGAAGTGTCATTATAGTTTAGTGGTCAGGCAGATAGTCTTGGGAATCAAGCAAGCATCAAATAAATCTTAATACTTTGCAGAATTTTGTTCTAACCTTTTTTGGATATATTTCTTGCTAGTCAAATGTTCACTTTCTTTTTTTTAGAACAATGACTTACAAAACTACATAGCCAATTTCACAACCCCAATGGACACTTTTTTCACACATTAAAATGGAAAGTATATTTGAACTAACACCCAAACACTTAACTTTCTAACTTGGATGTATTTACTTCTTTGTTTTTTATGCCCAAAATTGCTTCCTTACTTTATATTTAAACTTTCATTTGTCTTTAGGAACTTTTCTTTGTGAGAACTGGTATATTGAAAGACATTTATTTATTTAATCTCTCACAAAAAGAAATAAAGACAAACTCATAAATATATAGCTAACATCTTACATAAATTGATTTTACAATGTTCTTAAGAGCATCAAGGGAAAACAAGAGATCCATAAAGAAAAAGCAATAGAAAGTATTTAAAAATTTAATGAGACAAATAATAAAGTACATAAAATCATATTAGTTTACTCTCAAAGTAACTGTGTTTTTATTTATATTAGTCTTTCTAAAATTGTGTCATTAGCAAAATCAATCAATGGTTTTAAGTAATGAGTATATACATGTTTTATAATATATCTTACTTTGTTGAAACCATTTGTGTATGCTGTTCTATACAGTGATATTTTTTTACATTTTCTTGCCATTAAATCTTTTGATAAATATTTCCAATAACACACATCACATGTTTCATAATATACATAACTACTGTCATTTTGTTAGATAATAGTCTGATTTCAATTGATGAATGGTGGAAAATGCTATGATATTTATTCAGTTTTTTGTATTAATGCTATATTGCTAAAATAAACTTGTTATCAGTAGATACACTGAGCCAGTTTATAAATATATTTCAGGGCATTATCTTATAGTGTTAAAATACTTTTAAAAATTATTTTATCAGGTTTTTATTTGAATAACCAATGCAAGTGAGTATGTCATTCAGAGAATACTCTTATCAACATCATCAACAATCTTCCTTCAAAAAATTAGTGAATAAATAATATTATTGTTGTTTTTTATTTGTTAATATAATGGAAATATTTGCATATACATGTATTAGTCACGTGCCTTTAATCCCTCGATTATATCTTAATTTCCTTGCCTTTAAAATATTTAGCTTGTGGATATTATTATTACCATTTTGCATTTTAGAGTCATAGCCATCATTTACCTACAAATATTTTCCCAACCTGATTTTATGTTCTATTCTTATTAATGTTATTTATTATTCACAAAAGTTCTTTGCAATGTCTATGACAATTCATCTGTTTTTATCCCTCTAGGTCTTCAGAAGTTGCAGTTGTCAGATATGACAGCCTAAAATGTCATAGGCAACAGATGCATGCAGTAATAAATAGGGCAACAGAAAAGTAATTTCAAGGTATTAGTATCAAACATTAAAATATTTCAACACTATTCAAGAACTGAAAATATGGTAAATCAAACATTGCTTAAAATTAAAAACCAAATTATAAACCTTTGAAAGATATAGAGAAGGAAAAATGTTTAGGGACTTTGGGACGCAAGAAATGATGCAAAAATTGTGAGATGTTTATATTGTAGATCTAAACAAGCTAGTAAAGTGAAAACACCAACAGCTCAGATCAAAAATTCCCCACCAAAAGCTATTCTCTCTAGCTGAAAGATCAGGAGAGAGCCTAGCAAGACATGTAACCTAAATAACAAATGTTCTAATCTAGTCAGGTAGCACAGACCAAACTTTTGCTCTATCTCATCCACAATATAAGCTAAGGGCAAGTAGGGATCGTAGACTTCCATGCTGACAAAACTATAACAATATTTTGAATCTTTTGGAGCTGAGCAAAAGAGAGGGAAAATAATTGTAGTAAATATATGCACAAGAAAATAGGAAGTGTCTTAAATCAATAACTCAAGTAACTAGAAAAAGAAGAGGAAAATAAACCCAAAGGCAGCAGAATAAGTAACAAAGATAACAGCAAAATCATTGAAATTTAAAATTGGTAAAGTCAGTGAAATAGTTTTTTTAAGATCAATAAAATTGACAAATTTCTGGCATGACTGAACAAAAAAGAGAGAAAACAAATTGCCAATATCAAAAATAAAGTAGTGAATTCACTATAGACTCTGCATACATCAAAAGAATTTTAAAAGAGTACTACGAACAACTTTATAAACATAAATTTGACAGTGTAGACAAAATGGTCTAATTCTTTGAAAAAGGCAAACTCATAAACTCTCCCAACATAAATAAAGTAATTCGAATAGCCTCCTAACATAATGAAAGGAAATTGATTCATAATTTTAAAATTCCCCTAAAATGACTCTCCAGGCCCAGATGGTCTCATTGGTGAATTCTATTCAAAGTTTAAACAAGAATTAACACAAATTCTACATAATTTCTTACAAAAATATAAAAATTCCAAATTCATTTTGTGTAGCCAGTATTAATTACCTTGATATCAAAACAAGATAATGATAGTACAAAAAAAACCCACTGTAAGTAAATATCCTACATAAATTAGACACAAAATTCCTTAACAAAATATTAGGTCAAGCATGTTTATAGGATTGGTGAAGTTTTCCAGTTCTTACTAATTTTCTGTTCACAACTCTTTTCAATACTTGAGAGAAGTGGCAGGATCTCTAATTGCAGGTGTGGATTCATGTATTTCTCCTTCAGTTCTTTGGATTTTGTTCCATATATAGTTTATAGCTCTGTCACAGGTGCATGAATCTTGTAGACCATTATATTATCCTAATGAGCATATTTGATGCTCCATGAATTCTAGGGCTTTCCACTATGGCGAGCGGTAACACAGATTATTTCGAATCGTCTTGTGCTCAGGAATTTTTCTTTTGCTCTTTTTGGGTGATTCCCCCACATCTGGTAGCTTCCTGATGACTCCATTGAGACCCTTTGCAGACATCAGGTGTAGCTTTCACTTTGCTGGTGCTTTGCCCTATGAATTGCAGCCACTGTGGCTTTCTGGTACTCCTGGTTTCATCTCTTCATCTCAGGGAGCACACTGGGCTCCACCAGGGCCCCTCTAGGGCTTAGGTCTTCCTTTAGGCCAGCAATTTTCAACCCTTTTCACCTCATGCATGGCACATATGATTAATCACTTAAATTCTGTGGCACACCAAAATATATATTTTTGGCTGATCTGACAAAAAATAGGTAAACCAGGTATACTGCTGATTCGATCACATGAGATAGCTTTTGTTTTTTTGGCTGTTTTCATGTTCATACCTAACAACCCATGGGAAAAGAGGTCAGAGCCCCTGACTAAGTAAATAGTCACATATTACAGATTCTTGTATCACACGATGTACTGAAATTGCTGCTTTCAGTAAAACTGTGCAAACATGGAGCGTATATTATCCGTTTCTTTTCTCTGATGCACTATTCTGTGTGGTCTGTTACCCTAAAACTGAAAATCATGTCCCCCATATTTGTCTATCTGCTTTTTACTTGTTATGCCTAACTCTCCTCCTAGGATAGAGGGTAAATCTTGATCCAGGTATGTTGTGTTTGCCTTTTCTAAATCTTTAAATAAGGCACCAATTAAATGTATGACCAGAATAAAGTAAACTCCGTTAAAACGTTAGTTTAAAAGAAGATATAGCATGGTAGATGCAGGAAAGCAGACCAGGTTTTAGATGGAGAAAGCATTTTCCCCTTAAAAAAAAGGGATAGACCTTGAGGTGGTGAAACAAAGACTGGAAAGATGTGAGTCAAAGTGGTTCATTAACCGACTTGTGATTCAGAGCCTGTTTTTCCCGAGTAAAAGTGACACAATCTTGATACCTCTCTCAAGTGTGCTGTGAACTTAAAGCTGCTCTAACAAGTAAACTTTCACAAAAAAAAAAGGAAAAAAATGAAAGAAAGTGATCTGAAAAGGCTACCTGTGGTATGATTCCAACTGGATGACATTCTGGAAAAGACAAACCTGTGGAGATAATAAAAAGATCAGTGGTTATCAGACGTTGGAGGTAGGAAGAGAGATAAAGACGTGGAGTAGAGAGGATTTTCAGGGCGGTGAGAATGTTTATATGACACCATAGTGTTGGGTATGTGTTATGTTCAGCCCTGCAAATTGTACGCACCAAGAGTAAGCCCTAATGAAACTGTAGAACTGGGTGATTATGACAGTTCATTGTCAGCTTATCAGTTGTAATATGTGAACCCATACAGATAAGATGTTACCTGAGCCATTCACAAGTAATATTTAATTTCCTCATTGACATCATAATGAGTGAGGTGAAGGAGCCATCAGGAACTCAGTTTTTTAAGGAACAAAGGATCGTGCCTCTTCCTCCCTCCTCTCATTTTCATGATAATTTGAAGAATATGTAGTCTCGAGCCTAGATCATGTTTTTTATATAAAGAACAATTACTAATTCAGATTAGTATTTAGAGCATTATGCAAGTAACATGTATATATTTGCCTACTTTTGAACTATTCACATACACACAGAAAAATGACCTTGTTGGTTTTCTTCATTTGTATTGTGCTCACTTTTTATATGAGCATCTATGTTTCGTTACACATTTTTATGTTTCTAAATATTTGACTACATGTGACAGCATATAAATTTAAATACATTTTACTCTGCTGAGGTGATAAATAAGTATAAAGCCATTTTGAAAGCCCTTGTAGCTTTAGAGGGTAAGCAAATTCATATTACCATGAAACCCCTGATACCGACTGAACCATTAAAATATTAATGATGTACAAATGTCATCTTATTGGACATACTTGCATATTCATTTAGATTCAGTGGGCCATTTAGTAGTAGTAATCTTTTTGAAATTTTTCTTTTCTTTTTAAAAAAATATATTTTATTGATTACGTTATTACAGTTGTCCCATTTTTTCCCCTTTCCTGTACCCTATCTGCCCTGTACCCCCTTCTCACCATCAGTCCCCCATCTTAGTTCATGTAAATGGGTTGTACATATAAGTTCTACCTACCATTTATGTACCTAACGTTTATGCTTCTTGTTCCCTGTACCTTTTCCTCCATTCTCCCCTCTCCTCCTCCATACTGATAACCTTCCATGTGATTTCTATTTCTGTGAATCTGTTCCTCTTCTAGTTGTTTGCTTACTTTGTTTTTATTTTTGTTTTTGTTCTTTTAGGTTCAGTTGTTGATAGTTGTGAGTTTGTTGTCATTTTGCTGTTCAAATTTTTGATCTTCTTCTTTTTCTTAGATAAGTCTGTTTAATATTTTATATAATAAAGACTTGGTGAAGATGAACTAATTTAACTTGACCTTATCTGGGAAGCACTTTAACTGTCCTTCCATTCTAGATGAAAGCTTTGCTGGACAGAGTAATTTTGCATGTAGATCCTTGCCTTTCATGACTTGGAATACTTCTTTCCAGGCCTTTCTTGCCTGCAAGGTTTCATTTGAGAAATCAGCTGATAGTCTTATGGGAACTCCTTTGAAGATCACTGTCTCCTTTTCTCTTGCTGCTTTTAAGATTGTCTTCTTATCCTTAATTTTGAGTAATGAAATTATGATGTGCCTTGGTATGTGCTTCCTTGGGTCTAACTTTTTTGGGACTCTTGAGCTCCTTGGACTTCCTGGAAGCCTATTTCCTTTGCCAAATTAGGGAAATTCACCTTCCTTATTTTTTCAAATAAGTTTTCAGTTTCTCAGCTCTCCTTTTCTGCTTATCGCTCCCCTATGATTCGGTTGTTGGGACATTTAAAGTTGTCCCAGAGGTTCTTAAACCTTTCCTCCTTTTTTTTCTTTTTTTTTCGAATTCTTGTGTCTCCATTCTGTTTTGGTTGAATGTTTATTTCTTCCTTCTGGTCCAAACCATTGATATGAGTCCCAGTTTCCTTCACTGCTGGTTCCCTGTACATTTTCCTTTATTTCACTTTTCATAGCCTTCACTTTTTCCTCTATTTTGTGACCACACTCAACTATTTCTGTGAGCATACTGATTAGCAGTGTTTTAAACTGTGCATCTGATAGGTTGGCTATCTTTTCATTGCTTAGTTGTATTTTTTTCTGGAGCATTGATCTATTCTTTAATTTGGGCCATATTTTTTTTTGTCTCAACATGCCTGTCAGTAAGGGGCGGAGGCTTAAGTGTTCATCAGGGCAGGGCAACCACTTGGCTGCATTGCGATGCTGTATATGGGGGAGGGGTCCAAGAGGGAACAAAGCCTCTTGCTCAGCTCTCGGCTGGCTTTTAGTCACTTGCCCTGTTAACCACAAGCAAAGTGGGACCTTCTGGTGCTGATTCCCAGGTGGGCAAGTTTGTGTATGTTCTAGGACCCGGTGAGTCTCTCCAATGAACTCTCCCTTGAGGCTGGAGTTTCTCCTACCACCTCAATCCTCACAGGTTTTTTCAGTCAGGGGTTTTGAGGCTTTATTTCCCTGTGCTGGAACCCTGGTTTGCTTGGTCTGTCTGGCTCTCCAGTTTTTCCTCCTGGTTTATATGCATGCAAATGTGGGACTGCCTGCTCCTCCTCCAGCTGCTGCCTTGTTGTGAGTCCTCTCCACCCCAGTTGCCCATCTCCCCAGCTCCTACTGGCCTGGATGAATGTTTCTTCTTTAACTCCTTGGTTGTCAGACCTCCATACAGTTCAATTTTCTGGCAGTTCTGGTTATTTTGGTTTTTAAATGTGTTGTTGTCTTTCTTTTTGTTGTGTGAAGAGGCAAAGTATATCTATGTATCCCTCCATCTTGGCCAGAAGTGTAGTAGTTAATTTTTTGATTGGTGAGACATATTAACTATTGCAGTACCTTATGGTTTTAACTTTTAATTTACTACAAGTAAATGGTAACTCTATTAAATGCAAAAGAACTTAGGATTGCAGTCTTACAGTATATGAAATACAAGATTCTAAAAGTGTGAAATTTAATATTTGAATTAGGAAAATAAGGATATTTTGGTAAATATCCTCAGAATAAAACCCTAAAAATTAAACATTTTTACATTTAATTAAAATAAACTTAGTAATATAATATTTTAGTTTTAAATCACTGCCTAGGTTTTTACCTATGCCTTTGTATTATTTTCTTTATAATCTATGAAAAACTCACTGAAATACACCCTCCACATATGTTCTTTATTGTTTTATAAACCAGAAATGTCTTTCTAAAGAAGCTAAAAGCCATCTCTTTGAAAGCTATCATCAAGGAAGATAATACCCTTATTTTTCAGTCTCACTGGGAGGGAAGGAGCTTAACATTCATGAGTTCATTGCTCCAAGTTGCAAAACTACTTTGTGTATGGATATACGAGAAAGTGTTCTGTTCTCTCAGCATGGTCAAAAAGCAAATGTAGGTATCCTACGATTTTCTCCAATTTAGCCCTTTAAAATTCTCTTGATTTTTGTTTCAGTGAAGTTGAATTCAACAGTTTTCCCCTCACTCAATAGCTTTGAATAAAGTCTTCCTTAACTATTTAGCTTTGTATGGTAAAATACCTTTTTCTTTTTTTAAAGATTTTATTTATTTCTCTTTAGAGGGGAAGGGAAGGAGAGAAGGAGAGAAACATCAATGTATGGTTGTCTCTCATGTGTCCCCCGCTGGGATCTGGCCTGCAACCCAGGCATGTGCCCTGACTGTGATTCGAACCTCGATCCTTTGCTTCACAGGCCCGCGCTCAATCCACTGAGCTATACCAGCCAGGGCTCTTTTTTTAAAATAAGTAAATTTATTGGGGTGACATTGATTTTAAATTATATAAGTTGCAAGTGTACAGCTCTATGATACATGATCTGCGTATTGCGTTGTGTGTTTACCACCCAAAGTCAAATCTTCTTCCATCGTCAGATATTTGCCCCACACCCCTTTCCTCTGGCGACCACCATATTATTGTCTGTGTCTGTTTGAATTTTTTTGTTCACTTCTTGCTGTTAGTTTTATATCCTACATATGAGTCAAATCATATGGTTCTTGACTTTTTCTGTCTGATTTATTTCGCTTACCATGATATTCTCGAGATCCATGTTGTCACAAATGGCAGTCCTTCATCTTTTCTTATGGCTGAGTTGTGTTCTATGCAGGGGGTCCATACATGGTGCATATATGGTCCATATATGGTGAAATACTTTATTATCTCATATAAAATATACTTTGAGAACAGTTTTTACTCTGACACTAAATTTCTCTTTCTAGCTGCTCAGCTTTTCCTCCAGTTTTTAATTCCACAGGCCTGCACCTGGCCATCTCTATCTTTTTAAACACTTGACAACTGAGTCCAATACACAATTTGGTTGGGTAACCATTGATTTATATATTAGCATAAATTTAAATAGGCTGAGTTGAGACACATATACATGTCATGCCTTCCATGCATAGAATGAATGTAAGTATGCCCTGCTATGTGTGGGACTCCAGCAGCCTTAACTTAGCAGAGCAATTGTTGGGTGGAGACAGAAAGTAAAAATAAAACCCTGGTGTAAATATTATACAGAAAAACTGCATAAAACCTATTTTGATTTTATTCATGTTAGTTGCCTAAAAATCACCCCAATAAAAACTAGATATGAAAATGATATATGTGACATATTTCAAAGATTTTTCTGAAAAGAGGCAGCATATAGTGAAAAAACGAATTCAGACAGTTTGAACCCAGATGCCCCTTGGCCCCTTGGCTGGCAAAGGGTCAAATGACTAAACTGCTTTGGAAACTGTCAACTGTAAAGCACTATAAAAATGTAGGTGAGGCTGCAGATGAATGATCGACAGACTAACTAAATAATTCAATCTTTAGGGAGGAAAGTGCTATAAACTTGAACCATGGCTAGTGTATAAAATAAAAATAAATATATAAGTACAACACATTTTCTATTATGACCATTCGACTAATTAATAGAGTTTCTAATAATAAAAGTAAAGCCATCACATGGCATTTAATCAATGGAGAAATCTTTAGTACAATAAGTATCTTTGAACTTCCACACAATCAGTTGTAATCTCTAGAACTAGCCTCTAACAACTACGGTGAAATAAACAGGGAACATTTCAGTCACATAAAAGTGATCTTGTGATGTACGTGTTCCTATACATCTAAACACCATAATGTAACATTGCAAAAGCAATTAAACTGGCCAGGATGAATTAATTAGTTGCTATCAATGATTTAGCAGACAAATGGAGCAAAATTAGAACATTACCGTTTGCTACATAAAGAACCATACATACTAACAGATATTTCTTTCTGCCATTATGACAAATTAAAAGAGATCACTACAAACACAAAAGCATTAACATTCTGGCATGGAGGGTTAGATATAATTTGGTACACTGCCAAACAGATCAATATGTTGTTTGCCAAGTTTTGTAGATTATTATGCCAATTGTTACTCTTTATATTAAGCAATTCTTGACATAGGAAAGAAAAGTAAGCTTTCCATCTTAAAAATTAATGGGCTTAAAATTTCATATAAGTCTGTCTCTTACTGAAAATAAATGCATAAATAAATTTAGAAAATCTTTAACAAAATACAAGAGTTCACGTGAGTCTTGTGAATATCACTTAACATTCTATGTTTTGTCTTTAATAATTTTATAAATACATTTTAATAATAAAAACCCTGCATTAAAAATAAATTATAAGCTTCAGATGACATAAACCCCATTAAAAGAAGATATGTGTAAAAACTCTTGGAGATAATACCTGTTAAGTGTACTCATATTTATTCCAATTAATTCAAGCTACACATTTCAGAGTATAACATGAAATTGAAGGCCTATTAAAGTGGCATCTCTGCAGTGGTAATGTGATGATGACAAGGAAGAGGAGGATACATTATTAAAGAGAATTCTGGCAGTAGGAGGTTTTAAAAAATTATTTGATTTCAGGCCAAATGGGAAGCTGTTTTTGGCACGTGAAGTAGTGACCAAACTGGCTGGCTTTGAGTCTGATTCAGCATCATCTTGTCAGCATTCTCCTCTCCTGCCAATACAAGAAACAAGGCAATTCTGTAAAGAAGGAATGAAAACGAACAAATGTTTCCTTGGTGAAATGCTACATTGTTGTCAGGTCTCCATGGTCAAAGTGAAACAGACAGTTGATACAAAGCTGTGAAGGACAAAAATGATTTTCTAATAGCTCATGCCAGTGACATGAATGACAGAGTTCAGAGTAAAAATACTGGAGTTTACAAACTAAGTAAGTACTTGCTGTATGCATAGTCTGAGTCATAATCAGGCCCCACCCACCCCCCCAAAAAAAAACGAGGATAGTAAATCATTCTACTTAAAAGTAATAAGAAACATTATTAGTCGATCTTTCAAAAATCACTGTGTGAGTAAAAATATGACAAGAAAAGGAATTCTCTTCGATTTGGAAATATTCAACCTGCGGGTGCCACCAAGGCAATACACCTCTTTAAGTACAGTTGCCTGTATCTGAACTCTCCAAAGATCAATTCACTAACCTACCAAGCTTCATACGACTTGAACAAGATTGTTACCTAGAATCTTCTCATTAGGGAACATCGTTTAAACTGAAGTTGGCAAACACAAGTCAAAATAAAATGTCTACATTCCATAGCAATGCTTAGAAGTAAAGGGGTTATTAAAATTTTCCAGGTAGTTAAGGAACATTTTTGTCCTTACTTTCTTTATGGATAAATGATGGGCTTTGAATTCATATCTAGTCCCAAGTTCCTTTTAACATTTTATCATGTACCAGCTGTAGGCTCTGAATATTTGTTTTCTTTGTTTGAATCTTTTTTGAATTACAGGAAAGTTGTGAAGACAGTATATCTCCCATATATGCACATTCCATATCTCATTATTAATATTTTTACATTGGAATGGCACATTATGACAACCAATAAATAATTATTGATACATTATTATTCTCTACAGCCTATACTTTAAGTTCCTTTAGTTACTGTAGTTTTACCTAATAATGTATTTCTCTGTTCCAAGATCTCATCTTTACCAGTCAGGTAAAGATGACCTTGACAGGCTTTGAGGAGTACCAGTCAGATATTTTGTAGCGGGTTCCTCTCTGTTTCATATTTCTGTCCTGATTAGGCTGGGGTGATAGGTTTTGGGGAAGATTACAAAGGTAAACATCATATTAAGGGTGCATGCTACTAACATGACATCTCTTGTTAACCTTGAACCTTTGACAGAGGAAGTGTTTGTCAGATTTCTCCACTGTAAAGATATTCTCCTCCACCCCCCTTATTACATTTACCCTTTGGAAATGAATCCCTATGCACAGCCTATACTTAAGGAGTAGAGTTATGTTCTTTCTCCTCGAGAGCAGAGTAGATACATATATGTCTTGACATTCTTCTGCACAGGGGATTGTCTCTTTGTCCTCATTTATTCATTTAATCGATCATTGTGTATATCATTATGAATTCAAGGAAATTTATTTTATAATTTTTATTATAATCTAATTCTACTTAATTTGTGCAAAAATTGTTCTGGCTTTGGCCAATGGGAGTCTTTTGGTTGGCCTCTTTGATGTGTTCTTATTATCATGGTGACTTTCTGTTGAACATCTTCTTGTTCATGGGCTGACCTTACGAAATGCTCCAGGGCCATCTTTCGTCTTCCCTGCTCCAGCCCTCAGACCAGTCATTTCAGAAAGAGCTGCATTTTCTTTTATTGGAGGATGGTATTAGAAACCAAGATGTGGGTTCTTGGGGTCCACATGATTTCATATTCTGGATGATTCAAAATAGATATATGAGCTTTTCATTAAATAAGATAAAGAGAGCAGATTCTAGCCAGATTGTAGAGGATCTTGTATGCTTGGAAAAGATACTGGGCAGGACATGTGGCCTATAGAAATTCAGGGTTTTTTTTAATGAGGAAGATAGGTGATATCATAAAAAAGAATATGGACTAATATAACATGCAAATATTAAGGGCATATGAATAAAACTTGATTCATAGATGCATATTTAATAGACTTGAACGTTCAACTTGGAAGTTTGTTCTTCCTTGGTTAGAGCATATTGCCTGCCAAAGAGAATGACAGCTTGTACCACCTGATTTGTTCGATGAATCATTCATGGAGTCATTATTTCAATAACGTATTCATTCATATTTCAAAGAACTGTCTGTTGGACATTTATTTTTTCATTTCACAGTATTCACTAAGAACCTTATGGCTGCTTAGAAATTTCTTGTGAATTAAAATAGGACAAAACAGATGTCGATACACTTAAAGGCTTATATTCTATTGAAAAGAGGCAAAAACGAAACAATAAACACTCAATGGCAGAGAAAATGAACTTGCATGAAACGAAAACAAATGAAGCATGTGATATGTCCATATCTCAGCACAGCAGGGAAGCGATGATTGTGCAAAGGAACTCCTTTGGAAAGGATGGACAATCACGATTTGTCTGATGGTGTTATGTTGAAACAGAGACCTAATGCCCGTGTGAGTCATTGGTCACAGCGCCTGGAGTGCTACCTGCAGTGGCCCCAAAGTGGGTGTCCCTCGGTCTGTCCGAGAAGATCGCTGGGGTGGGAGTGCAAACGCAGGAGCTGTGAGACAGGAACCGGAGTGAGAAGCAGATGCCTGCAAGCGATTTTCATTCAAGAGATTCAAGGATAGGAGCAACATGACCATTTTTATGTTTTTCGAGGATCACTGTGGTTTCTCAGAAAAAGTTTTGGTGATTGGGAGCCAGAGGAAGGCAGACTATTGAGATGACAATTTCAGTAACCTAAGCAGTTGGTGATAAAGGGCTGGATTAGCATGTTTAGCAGTAAAAGGAGTGAAAAGAACTCAGATGTATGATTTATATAGTGCATTTGTGTGTGTGTGTGTGATTTTTAAAATTTTTAAAATTTATTTATTGTTGTTCGGTTTCAGATGTCCTGCTTTTTCCCCATTGCTCACCCCTACCCCAACCCCCACGCCCACAGTCCATCCCCTCTCCTTGTCTGTGTTCAAGCCCTCTATTCCTGTTCCTTTGCTTGCCCCTTTCTCTTCTTTCCCCCATTACCCACCCTTCCCCTTCCCCTCTGCTCACTGTCCATTTGTTCTTTATTCCCAAGTCTCTGGACCTAATCAACAAAATGAACAAGTGAGCAAAATATAGTGCATATTTTAAGGCAGAGTATAGTTTAAGGTGGAGCTGACAATAATTGCCCACAGTTTCTAAGTTTGGTTAGAAAGTGAGAAAGGGAGGAGGCCTGTGTTTGGGCCTGATTCTCTTTCCCACAGTGAGGAGATTAGGCAAGGAGCAGGACAGCGTATTCTGTGTGCCAGCATCTCTACCAGACCCAACTGCACTAACCGCAGAACACAGTTGCCCAAGTGCATGATAATTGTATCAGGGTGGAATTCACAATCTAGACAGGGTTAGTGGTGTTCAGAAACAGGCAGGTGAATAAGCATGGTCCACTACGATAAAAAGGAGGAGGGGAGCCCTGGCTGGTGTAGCTCAGTGGATTGAGCGCGGGCCTGCGAAGCAAAGGATCACGGTTCGATTCCCAGTCAGGGCACATGCCTGGGTTGCAGGCCAGTTCCCAGCAGGGGACACACGAGAGGCAACCATACATTGATATTTCTCTCCCTAACCCTTCCCCTCTAAAGATAAATAAATAAAATCTTTAAAAAAAAAAGGAGGAGGGGAGTTGCATAGTTTAAATCAGAAAGTGAGATGAAAGTCAGAGGATGCCTCTGTCGGGAAATGGCTTTTTTGTCAGCACTAGCAAGGGGAAGGTTGGGAGAAGGTCATGAGTGAAGGCTGTGAGTCAGTAAGGAGCATGCCTAGAGGATGACACCACAGAGAATAACACCCACCATGGAGGATGAGGCTGAAGTGCACTTTCAGTGAAACAAATCAGAAAAACTCATTGCAGGTGTTTTTATGTGGGGACATTTAAGATGGAGTGTGTGTGTGTGTTGAGTTGTCCATGTAATTGAAGCCTTCACTGTTTTCTCATAGGAAGTCAGTGAATCGCTAATTTTTTTCAAAAGAACTTTTAATAGGCCCTTTGAAAATTAACTCATGTACATTTCTCACTTAAAACTCAACATCTTTTCTTTCATTTTTCTATTAGCCACTAGCTGTCTAATTGTATACTAATTAAAATAGCACCCAGCTGATGTGGCTCAGTGGACTGAGTGCTGCTGGCCTGTGATCCAAGGGGTCACGGGTTCCATTCCCAGTCAGGGCACATGCCTGGGTTATGGGCCAGGTCCCTCTGGTGGGGAGCATGTGAGAGTCCACTGTACATTGTTACTCTCCCTCTCTTTCTCCCTTCCTTTTCCTCTCTTTAAAAACAAATAAATAAATAAACAAAACCTTAAAATAATAAATGATAGCTATTATGATCATTTTGTGCTCTAGATAAAAAAAACCCAGCATGAAAGAATAAAAAGAATCTCTCAGGTGGGCTCCTCTACACCATCTCCAAACAACCCAACAGGAACAAAAGTAACCTAACCAGAAAGACAATAATTAACTGAAGGTTTATATATTTCTGGCTGTGTGTACATGCTTCTGAGTTATGTACACTTCACCATGAATAAACATTAATCCACTAAGCTGCCTTGTGTATTGATCATTATTACTTGTACTATGTCAAACCTAAAGAGGTAAAATTTTGCAATGCTTTCATAGGGGTGTATCTGTTTCTCCTGACTGCAACAAGCTCAAATGTAAGCAGACAAAACTGACATGGATCTATTTGTAAAGTCCTCTGGTAAATATGCCTTTAAAATAAAAGTGTAAGGAAAGTCAACGCGTAAGAAAAGTCATCCCTTATGTAACACCTTTCAGTTGCTGGCATTTTGCAGCCATTTTGCTCAATATGTCTTAAGTCAATGCTCTGCAAGGCAACTCAAAGCGTAGAAAAGCGTCAGGCAAGTTCCCAACACTGACAATATTCAGTGTGTGAGAGCCGGTTTGCAAGGGGCAGCTGAGACTGTGGTTGGGATCACTTAGGACTAAAGGGATAATGAAGGCTCCTGAAAGGATGACATTTTTTCTTTTTACAGGTTTCCTTAAGAATCTTCTTATTTTACTCCACTTCTGACCTCAGATTATGGAGATTGTGACTTCCACAGTTCATAAATAACATTTGTTTCAGAGAAAAAGAAAGCAGATTTTTGTTGTTATTCAAGTTTCCACATAGAGGGGAGATGACACTAGGGTGATGACTCTTGGAAATCAATGACAATTCAAATACCCGTGTTCACCAGAGCCTGCACGGGAAGGAATACAAAAATTACGCATATATAAAATATATTTGTATTATATATTGTATACATATCTGTTATATATTTACCTTATATATAGCAAATTAGATATATTCTCATATATAGGAAGAAATACAACTATATAAAATATTTGTGCTATATATGTTTGTATATATTCATATATATGTTTATTTTATATATAACGAATTTGCATATATATTTGTTATATATATAATATGTAACATATTTGTATTTCTATAGTGTTTTTTCAAGCAGAGTTCATTTCCTTATTAAGGATTGTATGGAGAAATCTCCATAAAATTCTGAGGGCCTTACGTTATAAGAATATTAACCAGCCTTGTGAATTTTTTCCCTATGCACCTTTAAGGTTTTGTTACTCTCGTTGAAACCAAAATGCGCATGACATACATTGGTATATTTTGTTGTTGTTCATCTTCCTTAATGTTCTTAAGCTGATTTGACTTGTGAGAAGTCTCTGTCATTAATTTTGGCAGATACTTTACTTTATATTTCAAATATTTCTGCCTCACTCTTTCTCTCGTGTCCTCCTGGAATCTTTCTTGAACCTGACTGATTCTCTCTGAAGCCAGGTCAAGCCAACTGCAGCCATCAAAAGTCTCCTTTACCTCGTGCTGTGGTTTCCCTTTTCTGCTTTTGTTAGGGTTATTCTTATAGGTTTCATCTTTCCGCTTAAATTATTCATCTGATCTTTCATGCTGCCCATCTTTTCTATTTGAGCCTTTAATATATTAATCACAGTTACTTAAAAATGAGTTAGTTTTCAAGTCTGTTTTATATCTAGGTTGCTGTGCTGAGTACTTTTTTCTTAGAAGTGGTCTTTCTTTCTTTCTTTCATTTTCTGTTTTAAGGCTGGGCATCTTGTGTAGGAAAGAAGAGAAAAAGTGAAGTGGATTTAATGTTTAAAAAGGGGCACATCATAACTCCATCAAACCTTATAGTGAAGTTTGCAGCTAATCTTGTAAAAAATGCATCAGGGGCCCTGGCCAAGCAGCTCAATTGGTTGGAGTGTCAGTCTGATACACCAAGATCGTAGGCTCTGTCTCTGGTCCAGACACATACAGGAAGCAACCAATAAATGAGTAAATAAGTAATAATCAGTTACTTATAACTCAAGCTGGATTTTCTCATTTGAACACTGCAATACTATAAAATAAGTTAACAAAACCCTACTAATTTAGATTTATTTTTATATCTAGGGAGCTAACAACCCACCTCTCTTGTGAGCTACCTCACATGCCAAAAGGTTATACAGTTTCTCTCCTCTACCCCTTCAACTGTTTTCTTAAAGCCTCATTGTTTTGACAGTTTTAAAAAAATAGCAGTATCTGGGATTCCAGCCAAAGGAACCAGAGCCCAGGGCAGAGGCTTGGTCCTATTCCCACCAGAAACAGCTGGATGAGACTGGCTTCATTTTGCTTGTGACAGTCCATGCTGAAAGCCGGGGTGTAGGTGCTTTAAAACACATGTCACGTATGGAAACTTTCTGTTGTATGGTCATGGACAAATTATTTAATTATTCACTGTATAAGAAAATGAAGTGTAAATATGTAGAACAAAAAATGGGCCTACTAGTAACATATGAACAGCCATAATTTTTAATATATAAAAATTAAACTTGCATATAAACATAAAAAGTTTACCATAATGAAAGACTTAGATCCAGCCATATCATTTTCTATATGCTTCTTTCTTATGTTAGAAAAGAAATTTTTTGTTTCATTGGAAGCAACTCATTTCTTAGGACTTTTACAAGGGAAGGACTTTACATGTCAAATTTTTAAGTATTATGTCCTATTGAAGTAGCAATTTAAGAGTATCTAGTTTTCATTTTCTGAACTTTAATGGTGGCTCTTTCCTTTCTTAGTAATATACTTTTAAAATAGTTTATTAATCTTCATTGTGAATAGTTTAATATATCTACTTTGATGAACAGAAGAAAGGAGACGTGTGATTTCCAGGAGTGATAAGGTACAGTCATCTCCGTGGAGAGCTTTAAGAGGCAAAGGGAAAGTTAAGGTTAGTTAGACTTTTGTCACCGTCTTGGAAATTTTACAGAACCGTGGGAGGGACAAAGGTTACTCGGGGCCTTAGCACTCTGTCATAGCTAATGTTCATTGAGCTGGAACATTTGACAGCAGAAATTTGACAATCAAATATTGTTCTTACCAGCATTATAAGGCTGCCTTTCTTGGTGTCTATAAATTACTATGATAAATATACCACTATATTCAATTATTTATATGAGTATTTTTATATTTATATAACTATATTTATTTTGTTATATGAGTACAAGATATATGAGACAAAGGTAATACTGATTCTTTTAATGGGATGTTAGTTAATCTATTTTGCTTGATGTAAGTGATAAAATTTTGTTTTAGAATAATTTGAACAATTCCTGGTATATTAATAACTTAATGGATGATGCTCTCAATAACACCACTAGCGTTGTTTTAAACAAGATAAATTTACTTCAAGAAATATTAACTGAATGGTTAGCAAGAATTTCTACAAGACAGAACTGCAGATTTAAAGGGCATTTAGGCAAATCTGCATATGAGAAGTTCATGATGAGTATAGAGGCTGATAACGAAAGTTAACAATTGAGTGGTCCAAAGTAGACACTTAATAATTATTTGTTTAATTTGGGTATGTATTTTATGATAAAATAGATAGAAAATGCTTCAGGGCTTAAGAGTTGAAATTCAACCATTTTTTATGGAGAAGAAGTAACTGAGATGAACTGTGAAGAATTAAGCAAACAGTGATAGTCTAAACAAGGATGTGGATAGTAGGAATAAAAAGCCAAGTGGAATGAATTAGCAAGAGAAGTGATTAGGCCTGAATTGACCAAGAAAGCAGGGAACCAGGAAACCAGGACTGCAGTAGACACTTTCATGTGGACGATGAAGCTTCCAAGAATACAAGGACCAGGGTAAAGGCTAAAATCTTGAAAACAGAAACTGTTTATCATTCAGAGCTTTATTATTAGTATCTGGCCCTGTGCCTAACACACAATAATTCAAAATCTTGGGAAGGACAGATGGAAGGAAGGAAGGAAAGGGGAGAGGGAGGGAAGAAGGGAGGGAGAAAGAAAGGAAGGAAGGAAAATGTGAAAGAAAGGTTAGAAGGAAGGAAGACTACAAATTCCTTGTGATATTAGAGGTTGTTTTGTCATGAAAGGTCTTTAAAACAAAGATTATTAAGAGAGAGGAAGTAGAACAATTTTTAAGATTGTGGAGAGTGTGGGAGGCATGAAAAACACTAGTATTTCCTCTCGACAGGAACATCTGAAAAGAATGACAGAATGACCTACATCAGAGAATGTACAAAGAGACACGTATTAAAGTAATAAAGATTCAGTTATTGAACTGAAGTGAAAAAATGTACAATGAAGAAGTTTTAAACATAGATTGGTTAACATTGTCTTTTTTCCAATGGAGCATTTATTCAACAAAACTATTAGCTATAACTGTCATAGGTTGGCAGTTTGATTTGATTCCATACTCAGCAAATTGTTAGGTCAGTCTTACTTCTGACTAGTCAAACAGATATTCAAACCTCAAGTTTAAATATAAACCTCAAGTGTAGATTGATCCTAAACTGACATTGCAGGCTCAGCTGAAAATTCACCTTTTTGGAACACAACATTTGGGAGGTCCCATATAAGTTAGGTTGATGATTTAAGTCCTTCGACTACGTGCCTGTGAATTCTTTCCCAAATCTCAGGACGACTTTATTATCAATTCACAGGTGCTACACCATTTGTTATAAGAAAATACTTATAAGATAAAGAAAATGCTTTGACATGTGTGTACTTGGAGATTTAACACTTATGTGAATGATACCAAGGAACTGTCATGCAGACTGCCATTTACCACGGAGCAATGCTTATTCACTACAAATATAATGTAATCTGTTTTAGATGTAAAAGGTTATGAGGTCTTTTCATTTCATACTCTTATTAAATCTACATAAGCACAGAAGCAGAATCATTATAAACTCAAATGTGAACTTTAAATAAGACTTCAACCTCAGGGATTTGCATGTCAGGATGAATTTAGAGCCATCAAGAGAATCAGGACTGAGACACAGTTTCTGGAAGCAACAGCCTTGCTTTTCCAAATCTCCCATCTTCCCATGTATGCTAAAGAAAATATGAAGGTGAGAATATTCAGATTACTAGCATAGGGGGTTTTATTTGAATATGTGGTTCAATGAAATGCAAATAGAAAAAATCCTATGGTGCAAGAATATGAATATTTAATGAGCCACTTTTATAGGAGAATTATTTGACAGGATGCATTTCAACAGCAGTGGACAAAGGGGCGTGGGTTGCAAAAACGATTCTAACCAGAAATGGACAGAGCCTCTGTACTGGGAAAATACTGTTCTATTAGTACTTTGAATGTATACAAATGAGAACATGTTTATGTTCATATTTTCTTTAATGCTCTTTTTCTGCAATGCATGAACATCAAGATATATTTATATTCAATCATTCCTTCACATATAATAATATTAATATTTATTTTGGATTAGTTGATATGATAGCAGTTTTATCCATAGTATTGAAAAACACACCCCCTTATATATAAACTCTTGATTTGTAGCTTGACTTTTTTGGAAGCATAAGTTGATTATATTTTAAAATCCATGTTTATTCTTACACAGAGGAATTGAATTCTTGTTTTCCCACCTATGCTTTTCCATAAAATAAAGAGTAAAATGTCATTTTAAAATTATTTTTATTCCAACATTCTGCTTCTGGTATTATTAAAAACATAAAATTGGTCTACTTTTAGTTTTAATAGATATAAGATTTAACCTGAAGTATTTTACATACATTGGCCTATGAAAAAAAAATTGAAGTAATTCAGAAATTATTGTCTTAAGTAAAAAAATGAAACCCAGAAGTCTTAATGGAAACTCAAAAGGTATCATTTTTAATTTTCACTACTGCTTTGACTGAAGAAGAATGACTGACATGGTATGATTTATATTTGATGTGACTTTTCATTCTGGTGAGTTGAGAACATACTATAGAATTAACTGCTAGTTTTACTTGCTTACTTTGTTTCCTCTCATCAATAATGTGGGCTTCTCTTTTTCATGATTTTCTTACAAGTAAAAGAAATATAATTGCATAGATTTTCTCATTTCATCAATTGGGGGAGACAAGAATCAAAAGACTTTGTCCAAAAGTAGGAACTACATATAGCTGCAACTGATAAAAAGTTAGACTTTGGTTCAGAAAAAAGAGAGAGAGGGAAGCCATTTTAAGTATTTTAAGCATAAAAGTAACAGGAATCACAATGTAAAAGGATTACTCAGACCACGATGTAGAAGATAAAAACAGAAGTCTATGCAAGCATGGTAACAAGGAATGCAGTGAGAAGGCTCTTATAAGACAGTGATGATGGTGATTTGGACCAAGGTGTTAATAGCGTTGGTGGTGAGAGTGGGATGTTGTTTCAAAGACACAGGCATAGGGTTTGCTGATGAGTTTGGAGTTGGCAGAAAAGAGAGAAGGTAAACAAAGCCAGTGGGAATTAATGTGATGAAGAAACTCAGTCAGTAGAACCATCTGTTTTGTGTGCTAGATTAACAAGGAATGGCCTCCACTTACCAGTATGAAAAAAAAAGACAATTTCTGCACATAAAGAAACATAAATAAAGTTTAAAGGGATGTGTAATAAGCAACATTATTTAAGCCAAAGTATTTGTACATGAGAAATTATTAATGCAGGAATTACCTGTATTTTGTATACATCAAAAGACTATCAGCTGGTTAAGTGTATGTGTGAAAACTAAGAAAGCTATTCATGTGGAGAGTAAGTATAACATCTAATGACGAGGTTAGGTTCACTGTAAAATGTGAAGCACAGTTATAGTATAAATAGTATAAATTTTGTGTTTTGCAATGTACTGATAACTCTGCATGTGTCACCACACACTGTGATGCTGTGATTCAGATCTTTCTAATTTGACTTTTTCCCAAGATTCCAGCTTAAAGAAGCCCATTAACCATAAATTTAACTACATTGGCTCCAAAGGATCGAAAAAAATCACTGTGACAAAAAAAAAATGGGGATTGAAAGTTTCAGGCTTCAGATAACATGTATATAAATGATGCTCAAATAAGAATTACCTCTCTTTTAGATTCTTTGTTGTTGTCTGTTTCTTTTACTTTGATTTTATCAGTGGCCTACTAATGTAATTATACACAGAAACTAGCCCAGAGTGGATAGACTAAACAAATGAGTTTTATTTTTATAGTAAAAGTTAATTATTTCATTGGATTATTTGTATAGGTAGGAATGGAGAAAGGTGGAGTTAAAAATTACTGAGTAATCAGTATGTAATGAACTTTTTAATATGTGATGTTTTAATTCTTACAATAACCCTGTGTCTGTGTTTGATGATGTCTCCGTATTATGATGAGAAAATAATACATGTAGTTCAGAGACATTTAAATAACTTGCTTTTAGTTTTCTCTGATAATTAATGGTAGAATCAATAGGCGAATCCAGTTTAGATCCATTATGAAGCCTCCTTGGAGTAGTCTTGGCTAATTAAACAAATTAATGTTCTAGCCATGAAAGTATTCTGCCAATAATAGATAACCTGAAAAAATGTTATTGTGATATTGTTCTTCATTCACTTACCATTTTTAAAAAGAACAAGTAATGAAAAATACCAGTAATTATTGAATACTTATATTCTTTTATTTTGCTCCTTATCCTCTGTTTATACAGCTTGAAAAATTAACTTATCCATACCTATTTTCTCATATTCTTGATGATGTGTCAAATTGAGTGATTTCACCACACTGTTGATAACATTTTATGCCACCTTACATTTGGGAATGTGCTATTGTCTACAATTTAATTACTGACTTATCACACATTTTCCATGTATATGTTTACAAATTGAATCTATTGTCAATCATTTATTTTTTCTTCTGTGGAAATAAATCTATTTCTACCATATGCTGCTGAAACAATTTTTCTTCTTTGTTGACTTTAGAATTACAAGAAGTTGTCTTCATTGTTTGTCACTGTTTGTCATTGTTTCCAAAGTCATTTAAAAACACTTTATTTGTCATGTGCACAACACATCAGAAATGCCTTACTGGTTCAACAGCTCTCGTTTCAGGAGACAATAATTTAAAATGATGAGAAAAGCTAAAATTAACTTTAGCTTAGTTTCCTTGTTCCTAAATGATTTTATTCATGGCTTTATTAAAGGCTTACAAAACATTCCATTTAAACCACATGCAATCCAGCGCAGGCTGCTGGCTTGCTGCCATCTGAGACCTGCCCTCTTACCCTGTGCCTGTCCCTGCGGCTGCATTGCCGAGCTGTCACTATCTAACCAACTGGCTCTGGTCAAGCTGAGTGCAAAAAGGAAGTGGGTTGTTGTGAGAGTGGACTTCCACGTTCCTATGAAGAATAACCAGATGATAGAACCAGAGGATCAAGGCTCCATCCTAAGCATCAAATTCAACTTGGACAAGGGAGCCAAGCCGGTTCTCCTCATGAGCCACCTGGGCCGGCCTGAGGGTGTCCCCATACCTGACAAGTACTCTGTGGAGTCAATTGCTGCTGAACTCAAATCTCTGCTGGGCAAGGACCTTTTTTTTCCTTGAAGAGCAGTGTGGTCCTTGAAGTGGAGGAAGCTTGTGCTGATCCAACCACTGGCCTGTCATCATGCTTGGGAATCTTCGCTTTCCTGTGGAGGAAGAAGGGAAAGGAAAAGATCCTTCTGGAAATAAGGTTGAAGCCCAGTCAGCTAAAATAGAAGTTTTCTGAGCTTCATTTTCAAGCTAGGGAATGTCTATGTGCCTGATGCTTTTGGCCCTGCTCACCAGGCCTATAGCTTCACGGGGAGAGTTAGTCTGCTACAGAAAGCTAGAGATGTTTTGATGAAGAAGGAGCTGAACTATGGCCTTGAAGAGCCCAGAGCAGAACTTCCTGGCTATCCTGAGTGGAGCTAAAGTTACAAACTAGATTCAACTGACCACTGATATGCTGGACAAAGTCACTGAGACCATTATTGATGGTGGGGTGGTTTTTACCTTCCTTCAGTGCTCAACAACATGGAGATTGGCACTTCTGTGTTTGTTGAAAAGGGAGCCAAGGTTCTCACAGACCTGATATCCAAAGCTGAGATGAATGGGGTGAAGTCTACCTTGCCTGTTGACTCTGTCATTGATGACAAGCTTGATGAGAATGCCAAGACTGGCCAAGCCACTGTGACCTCTGGCACACCTGTTGGTTGATATGGGCTTGGGCTGTGGACCTGAGAGCAGCAATAAGTACACTGAGGCTATTGCTAGGGCCAAACAGGTTGTGTGGACTGAACCTGTGGATGCATTTGAATGGGAAGCTTTTGCCCAAAGGGACCAAAGTAAGGTGGTGAAAGCCACTTCTGGGGGTTGCACCCCTGTCATAGGTTGCAGAGACGCTACCACTTGCTGTGCCAAAGAGAACAGGGAGGATCACGTCAGTCCTGTGAGCCCTGGGGTGGTGCTCTGGGAGTTCAAGTCCTTCCTGAGGCGGATGCTCCCAGCAGTGTTTACTACTTTCCTGCCTTTTGATTCCTGTGCAAATCTCCTGAGTCAACTTGGTGTTTGCCACCTCTCCACAAGGTATTAGCTCAAATCTTCCCCCGTGTCAAGATCCACCTAGTGACCAAGAGATGCAGCTCCAGGAATCCTTAAACAGTCAGGCAGGATTTCGGCTACGCTTCACAGCACCCTGGATTTGCCCACATTCTTTAAACTCTCCTTTGAATTTCTTAGTGACTAAACCACCGCACACTCTAATATATGTATGGTTTGTCTGATGAAAGAAAGGGAGCTGTTAGGTTAGTTCTCTTTTTGGAGTCGCTTATTCTGATGAGCTTTGTCATTATTTCAGTACACACGGAAACAATATAAAATTCCAACGTAGGGAAGGAGGGAATAAAGTTGGTGGCCTATTAAATAAATTATAAAACTATCCACTGAAACTGGGAAAAATAAACCACATTTAATCCATCGTGACAACCTCTAGTCAAATTTTCTAAAAAATATATATAACTTTTATCAGAAAGAGCTTTCACTCTGTATTGTAATAGTTGTGGGATGTTTGGCTTTTATTCCAGCCAAAACATCTCACATTTTAGCAATCTGACTCTAGGAGGTACTATGTAAAACGAAAGCAGAATTTTTGTCAACCTGAATTTGGGAGCGTAAATCAGAGTTTTTAATATTTATCAACAGTAAATAGCTACCTAATGATATTATGCATTGTTTTGGGTGATAGCATCATAAAGAACTGTTCTCCCTTTCTCTATTTGTCTCCTTCTTGATTCGTGGGAGACCATAAACTTCTAAACCTTTGATTCAAGACTAATGAATACACTGAGTCATTTAATTTCTAGTTTTCCAGATAGTACATGATGTCATCTAATATTATCTATTAAATTCTCTACTTCAGTTAGGATTTCTCAAGTTAATCACTTAATAAAATTGCATTTGACTCGAAAGAGTGATTATGAATTCAGTTGTTATTGTATATTGTGTTCTCCTAACAAAATTTGAGAATTCAGGAAAAAATGAGACTACATTGGTACAGATTAAATACAACAGTTTTGAGCTTGCAATACAATAAAACTTTCTTTCTGAAAACTTTTCTTTCTGGTTATCACATATAACACAAGATTAATGTTAAATAAAAGCACTAGTATTTCAAATAAACTTTTAGAACTACAGTGATCAGATATAAATTAAATATGACAGTATTAATGGTCATACAAGGGTAAAAACCACTCATGAAAGAATCCTTCTAACATCTTAAAATTGAATAAGGAGCCATGGTATGACTGCCTCCGTGATAACCTTCATATGTTTGCCATATGAAGTTCCTCTGGGAAATTGCTCTTCTTATCTCTTCTTATATTATATGCTCTTCTTGTTTCTCACTATATTATATTCAGGGCACAAAAAAACATTAACTTGAAAGCAGTAATAACTATTTACTTGGATGCTTGGGATTTCTTCTCAGAAAACAGACCTATTGCTTGGGATAATGCAGTTAGAAAGATCACCGTGTGTTTGTATTTAACTTGCCATTCTATGTTTGTTCAAATAAGATGATTTAACTAAACCCCTGGTGGCGGCTCAGAGCATTTATTGGGACTACATCATTTTTGTTCCGCATAGAACTAATTTTGCTTTCATTCCATCAGCCTTTATTGAAAGGCACCGAATGTACATTCCCCATGAAACTCATTATTGTATCTTCTGTAGAACTGTTGTTGAGAATGCCATTCGTTAATGGGCATAGTATCCTCTCTGTGGTGACCCAAGAGAGCCATTTCTCTCATAATCCTGCGCTATATTTCTTGTGAGTTGTGTTTTAATCTTCAAGTCACTTCTTGTATACATTTTTCATATTAAACATGATGTACATCCTATAAATATTTTCTTGTTATCCTGTTTTCCATATTTTTATTTTATCTGCAAAACTCTACACACTTAAATCTTTTGTCCAATTTCAAGACTTGATGTCAAAATAATTATGAAGTAGATGGCAGTATAATTAATAAACAGCAAAAAGCTGAAGAATTTTAAAAAGGCTTTATGCCACTCAGGCTAAAACTTAAAACCTGTTAATTTTAAAAATACAATGATTTTTATAGACAGCTCAAACATTGAGTGCCATGACATCTTAATTTGTCCAATATAATAGATTTTCAAAAGAATACAAATAAATACCATTGATGTTAGTGGGAAATGAGGATTTAAATTTGTTTTACCATCTGAATTTGTATCACTTTTGGATTTAGGATGCTTTTCAATATTCAGATCTTTTGTATCTACAACATATAAATATTAATAACCTGCTAGCCATGATTGCTATAAAGACAAGATAATTATTTTTTAAAAAAATTACTGACAGTAAATTAATATTCAATCAGTAAGTCAAAAGTATTATTTTTGAGTGACTCTGGGCTAATTATTAAACTAGGACCTGCTGTACATACATACACTGGTGGACACACAGACATCAACTAAGGTAATTAGTACAGTGGAGACAAAAATAAATCACCGAACATGAAATCACAACTTATGATAAATCACATGTAAGAAAAAGATGATGTTACAGACTGAATGGTTACAATATGCCTCTCTTGGGAAAATGATACAAAATTTATACCTGGTAAAGGAGAAATAGGTAAAGATATTTAGGTAAAATGAACCACATGCACAAGGTTCGCAGAAGGAAAAAGAGCTAGGCGCATGTAAAACATTGATAAAATAACTGCACTGAGAGAGGCCAAAGGTGGAGTAAGATGATATTAGATACAGAGGTGGAATTTTGTTCACCAAAGCCCTAATAGTTCATGTTAATGGTTTCAGATGTACTTCTAAGAGAATGGGAAGCCATCAAGACTGTTCTTGACTTTATTGTTTAGAATAAGTTTTAGACTCACAACAAGGTTGGGAGGAAGCTGCAGAGATTATCCATATACACCCTTCCCCCACACATGCATAGCCTCCCACCACAGTCAACATCCTCGGCCAGAATGGGGCAGCTACTATAATTGAAGAACATAATCGACATACCATAATCACCCAGAATTTGAAGTTTACATTGCAGTTCACTGTTGGTACTGTACATATCATGGTTTTGGACAGATGTGTAATAATATATACCCATCATTACAGTTGCATGCAAATTATTTTCACTGCCTTAAAAACCCTCCGTGTTCCCCCTGGTCATCTCTGCACCCCACCGGCCCCTAACAATCACTGTAGGAATTTTGCTGTCTCAATAATTTTCCTTCTTTGGAATGTCATAGAGTTGTAATCAAAGTATGTAACATTTTCAGATTGACTTCTTTCACTAAGTAATGTGAGTTTCAGTTTCCTCCATGTCTTTTCATGGCTCAAAAACTCATTTTTTTTAGCACTAAATAACATCCCATTGTCTGGATGTACAACAGTTTATTTACCCACTCACCCACTAAAGGTCTTCTTGGTTGGTTTCAAACATTGGTAGTTATGAATAAAGCTGCTAAGCATGTTTGTGCAGGCTTTTGTGCAGATATAATTTCAACTCTTTTGGGTAATTAATTACTAAGGAGCATGATTGCTGGATCAAATGGTATGTGTTTAGTTTTGCAAGAAACATCCAAACTACCTTCCAAAGTGGCTGAATCATTTGCACTGCCACCAGCAATGAGTGAGTTTCTGTTGCTTCACATCCTCATCAGCATTTGGTGGTGTCAGTGATTCAGATTTTTGCCATTCTAATAGGTACGTTGTGGTCTCTCACTGTTACACTTCCTTGATGATATATGGCATGGAGTATCTTGGCATGTGCTTATTTGCCATCTGTATATCTTCTTTAATGAGGTATCTGTCAAGGTCATTGCCCATTTTTTAAATTAGGTTGTTTATTTTCTTATGCTGGAGTTTAAAGAATTCTTTGTGTATTTTGGATAACAGTTCTTTATCAGATGCACCTTTTGCAAATATTTTTCCCAGTCTGCAGCTTTCCTTCTTATTCTCTTGATATTGTCTGCTGCAGAGCAAAGTTTTTCATTTCAGTGAAGTCTATCTTATAAGTTATGCCTTCCATGGACTACACCTTCTGTGTTGTAACTAAAAAGTCATGGTCATACACAAGGTCACCTAGGTTTTCTTGTTCGTTATTTTCTAGGAGTTTTATTATAGAGATATTTTAATTTTAAGTGACATTATATCAGACCCACGTTTATAAAGATCATATTAGCTACTGTACAAATGTTTTGAGAAATAAAAATGTGAATTTAGGTATATAAATTAAGGATCTATTGCAACTACCCAGGACAGAAATAATAGTGACTTATATGAGGGTAATGACATTGGAGGCAGTCATGTGTATTTACTCTAAGGTATATGAAATAAGAGAAATGGAAGTTTATAGTGATGGAATGAATATTGATGACTAAGAAAAGCAAATTATCAAAATTTTTATTGTCTTAATTAATTCCATAAATTATTAAAGGCAGTGGTGGAATAACCACAACTAAAATTAAAAAGAAATTCATGATATAATGAGTCACATTTTACCTGAATTTTTAAAACTGAAATGTGGCTTAAATTTCCCAAGGCAAGTTTTTCTTTTAGTGTCTTATTTGGAAATATCATTTCCTATATATTGAATATTGTTGCTGAATTACATTATGGATTTTCTTGGGACCTAAACTTATCAAAGTGAAGCTCTGTTACCCTCCCACTGCCACCTGGAAATGGGCAAGGCAGTTGTTACTCTGTGGAGGGCAAGTCAGTGACTTGACTTACGACACCTTTGAAGTTTTATATATTTAAAGGAAAAACCAGATTACAGAGCAGTGCTCAGAACAAAGATGTGAATAACATTCAAATATTACATTGTAGATGTTATAGTAATATTATATATATCATATTATGAATATAAAATATGTGCTTTATGACTACAAAAGACAGCATTCAGAAATCATAAATAACAAACTGCCTTTATGCAAATCACTAACTAACCTAATTAAGAAAAATATAAATCAGACATATACAAAATCTAAAATAAGGAGAATTAAATAACCATCAAGGGAGAAATTTTAAGCTCAAAATATTAGTTTTGTAACTTAATGTTAATTGTTTGAAAATCTAGATGAAATTGATAACTCTAGGAAACTATAGCTACTAAATATTACTCCTACAAGGAAACTGTAAGAGGTTTTTTTAAATAATAGAAACACATAGACAATGTTATCAAAAAGTAACCCCCTCCAAAAACTAATTTTATAGCTAAATATTGCCAAATTTAAAACCCAAATAATCTAAAGGATAGAGAAAGGGACAGGGAAAGTAAATACAACATTGTTACTGACACCTTACACAGATTATACAAAGAAACACCCTTGGCATTCATTTCACTTAAGATTAAACTCTCGAAAAGATATTGACAAGCAGAAGACAACACCACATCAACAAAAATGCAAGGTTGGTCCTGGAAAGTTCTACCCATTGTTAATATACCCAGAATGGTTTGTGCATCATCATTGTACCCTGGCAGCCAAAGAAAGTGTCCTGGAATGTACATGCGTGAACAGTGATGACTTTACTGTACTAGTCAGTGGGGGTGGTGGATGCCATTGAGTGAGCATGTGTCCTATGTGGCTGTCATATTCAAAATGAACAAGTAACACAGTGAATCTACTTGAAATTTTGAGTTAAACTTGAACATTCCTCTATGGAAACTATAAGATTATTCAGAAGGGTTCTTGGGGATGGTGCAATGAGCGCAGTGCAAATACAAGTGGCATAAATGCTTCAAAGATAGTCAAGAATCTGTTGAAAGTGACCCACATTCCAGAAGTGCTGCAGCAAGCAGAACACCTGAGAATGTTGAATGTGTACAGGCTGCAATCAACAAATTCAGAGGACTGTGTGAGGTCCCAAGGTGCCTACTTTGAAGGGGAATGAGGTGTCATTTTCTTATCTGCAATTGTTTTTTTTGTATGTTCTTCAATAAATGTATCTATCTTTCATAGTACATGGCTGATACTTTCAGACAGATATTTCTGTTGTTGGGAACTGTTCTGCCTGGTTTCAGGAGTTGTAACCTCCCCCGGTGGCTAAGGCTGAGTGAGCAAACTCCGGACTGTGAGCCACTAAGGAGACAAAGCTTGTCTCCCTGGCAAGAGTGCTGCTTCTGCCATCTCTGGCCCTCAACGCTTGGTCAGTTAGTCAGAGACTATGGGTACGACCCCTCAGAGTGGGGGCAACCCAAGCCAGACATGATCATGTGGGAGGCCATCTAGGAAGGACTCGGGGGGGGGGGGCTGCAGCAAAGTGAGGGCAAAAGACCCTTACCCCCCACCCCCCGGCTATTTTGACATAGCCCGAGTCCCCTTTGGGTCTGGGAGAAGCTCTGGGAGAAGTGCTTCCTGGCTGTAATTCACTTAAGCCTGAATCTATGATGGGGAGTGGGTGCAGCTCTCTGCCAGCTAGAGTGGGTTCCAGGGTGATCGGGCATAAGAAAGAATTCATAAAATCCTGTGAAG
>PVKM010007465.1:0-41420 GCA_004027735.1 Carollia perspicillata | reverse complement strand
CTGCACGAAAGCTTGCAAGACTGGGAGTTTTGTTAGACTTTGCCTAGGTGAGTAAATTTTCTCAGTCATCCTGTCAGGAACATATTAAGTCCTTTCAATTGGCAATGCAGATCTTCCTCTAGCTCAGAAAAAAAAAATCTTATTTGTTTGATGATTTCCTCTCCTACATTTGTTCCAATTTCTTCCTGTGATCCCTATTTTTTCACTTTTTCACTTTCTTGAATCTATACAGTAACTCTCTCATGTCTTCTATTTTATTCCTTCAATTTCTACTTCCCTCTGTGCTTTGGGGTAGTGCTTAAACTTGATCTTCTGGACAAAAACTCAGGTTTCAGCAAAAATCATCCTCTTCTTCATTTATATTCTGAATTGTACAGTTGCAAAAAATCATGTCGTAGCTCCAAAAGTGCTCTCACTTTTCTCTTCAATTCATTTTTTGTCTCCTCCAGAAGCTCTGTTTCATTTGGGATGGATTTCATTAATTCTGATTGATCTTCCCACTTCTGGCTCTTGGTTTGCTTACATGGATGGTTTTTTCTCTGTCTGTCCGTAAGGGCTCTGCCAACATTAAAGTTCCCTAAGGGGCAGCACTCCCATAGGTAGTGGAAGGTAATGTGCCCTGGCCCCAGTGCTCATGGTGTACAAGCAGGAGGGCTGCCAGTTTGCAGGGTGAGGCTCCTGCAGGAAGAATCCGGGAGAATAAGCATCTCCACATCTCTAAGGGCCAGACTCTCACCAGGATCCACTACTCTCAGATTTTACATTGAGACTCACACTATTCTCCAGCTTCTCTCCAAGTCCGTAGAAAAGAAATCCCAGTACCAGTTTTCTCTACCCAGATGCCAGCAAAATCTTGAACATTTGTACACACCTGCCTGTAGAATCCTCTAGTCATTTGTATCCACAGAGGCAAATGACTGGGATTTAGGTTATAGAAACGGGGGGTGGGAAGGGAGTTGTGTCTGGGTCACCTTAGAATACCTCTCTCAAATATTTTTCAAAGGGTATGTTTTCCTTCTAAATGTTCTTTTTGCTCCAGGAAAAGCCAAGCCATATCTGTTTTACTCGCCACTGTCCATCCAGAGCTTAGCATTATGCCTGCAAAAAATAAGTAAGGCCTAATTAAGGCCTTTACAGAATGAAAGAACATTTGTGATATTAACACTCGAAGAATATTTTTAAATTAAATATTCAGAACTGTGCCTCTTTTCCTTCATTCTTTCCACTGCATTTATACATAGAAACATCCTTCCAAATGAGATATGTGCTAAACTTTTACACAAAGATTCATCAGGATTTTCCACTGTTATCAGGTAGTCAAGAGTTTTGCTCATCTTAATGATTCATTGACTTCCCCTGGGCATAACAGAGAAGAGCTAAAGCTTCCTGGTTTCACTGGCACATGTCCCCTTACGAAGGGACATGTTTGCTTTTATCTCAGGAGCAATCTCTGTTCAGTCTCCCCATAAAACCAAACAGCTCTCAGGAAGCCATGTAGTTAGAATTAGGTGAGCAACATATGACTGTGTTTTTTAAAGATAATGAAAAAGCACACTGGATGACTTATTTTCTGTTTTTTGAACTCAGGGAGCTGGAAACAGTAGGTGCTTTGCCAGTCAAGAACAGGTGCAAAGCCAGCGATCAGGTGCGCTGTTGCCCAACAGGGAAAAACTATTCATGCTCATAACAGATATATTCAAAGGTGAAATAAAAATGTGTTCTGGACTGTTTTTACCTGTGAGTTTCCACATACATTAAAGAACAGCAATTTTATGACAAAATTTTCTTCTAACCAGACTATGCTCCTCTCACACCCATCTTATTCTATCCTTTATGTCAGTGGTTCTCTCACTGTTGGGGCTTTCACAAACCGCAGTGACCAGGCCACGCCCCATACTAATTAAATGGAAATCTCCAGAAATGGAACCCAATCACCTGCACTTCTTAGAGCTCTCCAAGTGATTCCAGTGTTTGAGAACCAGGGCACTCGGTTCTTCCTACTCCAAGTCTTTTCCGAGGGCCAGCATCACTGACATGACCTGGGAACTTGTGAGTGTCAGAACCTGCAGTTTAAAAAGTGGTTGCTCTGCACATTCAATTTGAAGAAGTACAGAGCTAGATCACCTGGCTTTACTCCCCAGTCCTGACCTCTGGACAGGCTAATTCCAATCCATTCAGAAGTTGCTAATTGAGTATTTATCCTGTGCCAAGCATGTTGTTAAAGTTCAGGTAGATATGCATTTTTTGGAGTCATTGGAGCAATCTAGAGTCAAATGCATTTTAAGATGCATCATACAACTGTCACTCCTGTTGGCCCAGTAAAAGTAGGGAGTAGAGTTGGCTGTTCTACTCAGACAAGCCAACTTCTCTATGGCCACAAAGACATAATAGGTCTTTATTCCTTCTCCCTAGAAAAGTTGTCACACTGAAGACATATCACTCTAGTAACACTCATCCCTAATATATCACAAAATATGTGCAAACCAAATCTCTCTACTAGCCTTTGATACTACTAGCCTCCAATACTAGGGTTGGCAAAGGCACTGTTGCCTAAGGCAGCAGCAGTCTGCGCATGAACACTGAGGAAGTTGAAGAGACTTTTGCATAGATTCTCGATGTTTGGTATTAAGGCCAGTGTGTAAGCCTTTTGACTGATTTTGTGGGCAATTCTTCCACCTGGGCTGATCACATTCAGAGTTCTATGAAGTGTACACCCACCATCCTCTATTCCAGGAAAGAACAACTACCCACCCTTCCTGTCACCTCATGAGAATTGAAGAACTACATCCCAGTTGACCACTAAATATATCCTAATATATTTATCCTAATAAATATCCTAAACTAGTCAACTGAGCTTTGGAAATTTGTGGGCAAATTATCAGGCACTCCTAATTGTGTAGTCCCAGAAGATTTACACACCTGATCAGTCAGTTGAATAAGAATCTCTGGCATTTGGGAAGTTCAGGACTCTTCAGAGATGGACTTACATCAAATATACTGTATTCCAGACGTTCAAAGTGGAGTGGGCAGAAAGACAAGTGTGGGAAGATTATAGGATAAGATACATTCATACTTACTTTGTATCTGATCATTTTACATATCTAATTTTTAATATTTTAATATAAAAATAATCTTTGATAAACTTAAAATATACATATATTGAAGATGAGAGATCAACATTTTGCACAGATAAATTACATAATCAAGAAGTTTGTATACTACCACATGACATATTGTATAAAGCTGACTTTCTCTTTGAAATAAAAGAAAAACTTTATTGTCTTCTCTATATGTGTCAGGGTTTCTCTCTTTTTTCCTGCCTCTTTTCTATTATCTGACTCTATTTTCACTGACTGCATAATGAAACCAATCTTTTAATAAATCCAGAACTTAAAGACTCAGATCTGAAGTTTAATTAAACTGATTTTCATGCTGCAAAGTCTGATTTGCTACCGTGTGAATGCCTTCCCTGTTTTTCAGTTTGAGAGTAGCAGGGGAAAAGAAGAAAGGGAAGAATGGAAGGGAAGGGATAGGAAAGGAGAAGGAAGAAGGAAGCAAGGGAAGGAGGGAGAGAGGAAAGGAAGGGGGACAAAGAGAGAAAAGAAAGCAAAAAATGAAGATAAAATGAAAGGTAGGCTATGCTATTGATCCTCTTTTTATTACTGGTCAGCACTAGAGAGGCTAAGTGCCTGTTAACATGGTGAAATGGGCTGCCGAGCAAGATCCGAAAAGTAATCAATGACAAGAGGAATATGGCCAGATGAGTGCTATAGATTTTCAACCCCCCTTCTCTTGGGAGGATGAAACCCACCAACGCATCTCTTTCTTACTTGTCAGTAGCAAAGCATTTGTAAGGTCGAGGAACTAAAATGATGAAAGAACCAAACACTAAATGATAGGGTCCCAATATTTCTTATGTCTCCTTTAATTGTAATGTTTTTTTACAAAAAAATGGTGGATAGTGACTGACTCATTACCTTTAGGAGGATAGAGGATTAATTACTATGGGGTACTTATGTAACATGTTAATGAAATACACCAAATACCATATTTTTCCATGTGAACTATTTTCCACGTATAACAGATACAATGCAATCACAAAATATTGGTTTAACACTTATTTTTAATTCTAAGTCAAAAAAATTTAAAAGATTTTTAAGAATAGAATATCCCAAAAATATTAATCTCTGGGAACTCACATATTTTGCTCCCAACCCCATGTTAACTACTAATTTACCTGTATTCATCACTCTAGACTTTTCTTATACCACATTGTGTATGTAGAACATATGTTTTTAACTGAACAATTACATATACAAAGTTGTCATTCCAGAGCCAGAATTCAGTACCTCCCTCAGCAGCTGCCTCACTATCCAATCATTGCAGGCAACTCTGTGTCTTCTCAACGTGTTGGCAATCTTACTTAGACTCTTGCGACTCTACACACAAGAGTAAAGGTGAGGTGGCACCCAAGAGGGTGTTAACCAATTTGTACTTAGACAGGGGTGGAAAAGAACTCTTACTGGTGCTTTGGACATAGAGCTAGTTTTCATTTGTTTCCTGGTCCAAGAAAGTGCCTCACTCTTCTGTCATCTAGTCAGCGGCCTCCTTGCTAATCATGGTTATGAATATTCCCTTCCAGGGCACAAAAGAGCAGATGCTACTATGGCTGAGATTCCCAGCTGAGCTCAGTAATGCAGCCTCCAAATGTTAGCTTCGCACTAGAGGATCCAGCAAAAGACAGTCATTCTTAGCCTCCTTTACTCTCTGTGGCCATGTGACTAAGTTCTGCCGTAATATGTGTGGCAGACTTGGGGGTTCTCTCTAATGTCTCGTGCCCACTTCCTTCTTCATGCCCTCTTCTATCATAAGGTTTAGAATGAATTGAGCAAAAAGCCCAATTCAGCTGGACAGAGAGCCTGGGCCCCAACAACTTCACAGAGCAGAGCTGCCAAACCTACTATGGTTTACAGACCTTTAGACTGTTGACTGGAAGAGAAATAGATTTCTTTCCTCTTTATACCACTGTTTTTATTGTTGTTATTGTTTGTTTGGTCAAGCTCATCTGAAGTGAAACCTAATTTACTGCACAGGACACACCATGTCGATTAGAGAACTCACCTGGATTTTGGTGATGCTCACAGCTCTTGTCCAAATGCCAGGACCACCTGGGAATCCACTTTCTACATGGAGTAAAAGGTATGGACATTTTTAAGGGTGATGGTATAGCCTACTTTAAAAGATTTCCTTCGAGTCATTACTTATAAAACATAAATATAGTTCACTTAGACATATTACACTCCTAGGGATACAATGACAGTTGTGGTCTAGGCTACTTGTCTGGAATAATATCATCTGACTTTGATCTGATTACAGAGAATTGTCCATTTAAAATGATGTGTGATGAGCCTTGACCACTAAATGCATTGACATTTGGGGAGGAAACAGTTTGCTGGCAGCAGGGCCTGGAGCTGCCCCTGCCCTTGCTCCTGCCCCTGCCTACACACTCACTCACCCAGGGCTGCTGCAGAAAACTCACTGCAAAATGTCAGAGGCAGAAAACAAGCTGCTGAAAAGCTTATTACCACTTGGAGAAAACAATCTGATTGCAATAACTAGTACAAAATATACAGATTCCAGGTGAATAGCTTCCAAGTTTCCAGGGCAAGTAAAGGGCTAGCCATCCATTTGGAGGGTAAAATAAAATAGGTGTGATATTTTATCTTTATAAAATCCATACTCTCCAAAGAGCTTCAGAGGATTTGGAAGACATGCCAACAGCCTCCAAATTTTTTGGAAACATACGAAAGGAAATTATCTGAATTCATTTCTATGCACCATGAAACACTGAGGCAGTACTAGCATCCTCCTCCTGGTGGGTAATCAGAACACTGACTTTCCAGGAATGATCGAGACCATCTCACGTGAATTCTCTAACCTCTCCTCCCTCCCTGGCAGGTGTTTCTTGGTAAGATTTATGCACCAAAGAGCTCTGCTCTTGGGGACGTTTCAGTCCCCCCTGACTCCCTCAGGACCTTGTGGCTTCGTTCTGCTCCATTTCTTTATGTTTTCAAACTCCTTCTATTGCCTCCCTTCCCTCAAACTAAAAAGAACTTCAAATCTACCTCGGCAACTCCTTGTCCCCCCCAAGTTGGCTAGCTGCTTCTTTTATTGCAAAACTTCTGGGAGGAGCAGCACTATCTGTTGCCTCCATTTTCTCACACATTCTCTATGTTGGCTGCAATATCTGCACACTGTCCCCGTTTTTAACCAATCTTCTTGGCTAAGGTCCACTGATGTTGGGCTAAATTAAGTGATTTTTCTTCGGCCTCATGCAGCTTGACCACTAATGGCTCTACCCATTATTGGTTTCTCGCCTTTTCTCAAGGCAAACTCTTTCTTCAGCTTATACTAACTGTTGCAGGGTCCCCCATTATCGGCCATTTATTCTTGAAATCCTTGGCATTCTTTTCATCTTCAGTGGCCAAAGTCTCTTCCTCCTTCTATGAATTCTTCTGACTGATTTTCTAGCATGATTTAATATGCTCAGCAATGCAGCATTTCCCAAAGTTTACGCCTCAGCACATCATGTTTCTCACTATGATCTATGTGCTATCCCATCAGAAATACCATTTCCATAGTTCTCATGATTAATTCCAGGCAAATAATTCTCAAATAAAATGTCTCCAGCCCTGCAACCTCTTTTAAGCTCCAAACGAGACACAGTTTCTACATTCTACATGGTTTTCATATGAACCATAAAAATCAAAGTATCTCAACAGAATACATCATCTGCTACCTAATCCTAACTCTTTTCTTTTGTGTTTCCGGTCCCAATTCATGACCATTTTTTTTACTTTTTAAAAAATTCATAATACAAGTATTGTTGTTTATCTCCCTAACTCACGACATTCCCAACCTTGTAACCATTGACTTAATGACTTTGAATGAGGGAGGAATTCTCTTATGTGCTGTGGCACATAAAAACATCAAGTATAAGTTTCCTGAAGATGCCTATACGTTGAGGCCAGCATTAATAACTCTGCCCACACAATGACACTTGTGTTCACCCACTTATTTTCATTCTGAGACTCCGAAGGCAGCCTGCATAAACTCTTTCCTTGTTCATCGTTATCGCTTTATGAAAGGTCTCGCTCCCTCCACTCTCTTCTTACATCCAAATGATCCTCTACATTGTTTCCATAGTTACCAAATCTAAAAGAAATCCAATGCAGATATTTTCCTGGTTCAAAAAAAAAAAGCCTTTAGTGCCTCTCTGCTGTACCCTAAACCAAATCTATACTCCTGCCTAGAACTTAAATTATAACACAACTCATTTGTATGCTTCTGGAAGATTCTTCAGCATGTATGTGCCTACTTACAGTGTAGATGATGGGCCACCAATGATTTTAGATATAACAAACACACACAAAAGCCAGGACTCTTATGGACTTAATTTTTTTAAGTCGAGCGATTGTCAATAATTCAAAAGTAATTTGTCTTTATGGTTATTTTTGGAAAACTCTACCAAAAATTCAGCTTGTAATCTATAGCAACGCTGCATACGAAGTGTTTTCCTCTTTGTTTCACTAAAATTTTTCCTTTGTCTGTGAATGTTTTAGAGCTTATTAACCATTGGATCCTCAAAAATTCTTCCTTTGTCTACTCAGGTGGCTTTTCGGTTCTTCAGTGGCTTCAAATTTGTTTGTTCTTGTTGTTGTTGTTTTTAATCAATTTCTGAGATTCTTCTTAACAAAAGCACATCCTGTAGCCTCTCTAGTCCTGCCTTCCTCTGTCTTCTGTCATCATTACTCCCACAGAAAGCCCAGGAAAGGGGCTGGCAAAGAAAGAACCTATTTGAATGGAAAAAAAACTTGAAAATGCTTAGACATTAAAACATTGTGACTTCAAATAAAAAATGCAATGGAATTTCCTTGCTAGAGCTTTCAGTGCTGTGAGGGTGGTAGAATGGGAAATGCTGGGCAGAGGAGGAGACACTTGAGTTGAACACACAAGCATGAGTTATCCTGTGGTGAGCTCTGTCAACAGAGCATGATGTCTGAGACAGATGAGAGGACATACATGGGAATCAAATAGCGGTAGGACCTTGGCAGTAACACAGAGAATATGGAACAAAGTCCTCAGTTTAGAGCCAAAGACAAGCATGAAAAAGAAAGCAGCAGAGCTCCTGGCCTGGGTGTAAATCCAGTCTTTAGTAATGGAGACCAATGAAGCCTTTTGTGTGTGTGCGTATGGAGGCAGGACGAGTTATATAAGGAGTGGTGATAGTTGGTATCAGAAAGGACAGAAATGAAGAGAGGCACATAGAGACTTGTATGTGTGCAGGGTCACCCCAGAGAGCTGGAGAGTTCAGGTGCATCGCGTAATTAAGGAGGCCTATGGTTCTGCCTAATGTCCTGGATCCCATGTCTGGGTAGCACATACACAGGAGCCCTTCTAAATGGAATGCTGGGATGCTGTACTCATTGAGGTACTTCCTGAGTTAGAAAGGACAGACCCAGAAATTCAATGAATATTGAATCTCTTTCTTCCTGCTTACAGATGAAGCCAGCAGTGAGTTCCAAGGACAGGAAGGAGCAGAGAAAAGTATGAGTTAATACCATCTACCTTTCCAGTAGTATTACCTATTGCCTATTTCTTTATTTAAGAAAATTGGTCTGTCTCTCAGGAGCAGAGAGTTTCCCAATATATTATTGTAGTTCTTTGTTCACAATATACCATTATAAGTCATATAAAACTCCTTCATCTTGCTTTATTTATGAATTACTTTGCGAATGTACTTTTTACTTTATAATATATAAATATCCATTAAATTACTAGCCAAATCTATAATAAAATGAAATTCAAACTTAGCTTTATTTACGTTCTCTTTATTTTTGTCAATTTCTCTAAGTGGTACATATTACAGAACTTTGAAAAACCAATGGAAATTTTAGAACTAAAAATACAATCTGAGATGAAAAATTCACTGGGTAAAATTAAGAGAAGACTGCGTACTGGAAAAGAATGGATCAGTGGACCTGAAGACAGTTAAATAGGAACTATTTAAACTGAATTAAAGCTAGGAAAAAAATACAAAAAAGGAGGGGCAAAGACCTAGTGACCTACAGAATAATAACAAACTCCATTATATGTGTGTAATTGGCATCCTAGAACAGGTAGAAAGAGATGTGGGAAAAGAGTGAAAACACAGTAGCCCAAATCAGACAGAAAATATAAACACATAGATCCGAGGAGCTTACCAATGGATCTAAGTAGGGTAAACCCAAAATGAGTAAGGGTTAATGGGAATAAATAGGTACTCTGCAAATGAGCATAGATTTCTCAGAATGTGGTCTTCACAGAAAGATTTCTTGGGTTTAAATCTCACTATTTCATTTACTAGTTGTATAGACTTGAGCAAGCTCTTTAACTCCTCTGTACCTCACTTTCCTCACATGTAGGGACGACAATAGTAACTACTTCTTAAGATTGTTACGAGGGTTACATGAGTTAAAACATAAAGAGATTTTGGATCACAGCCTTGTGCAAACTGAGCACTCAAATTTTGTATTTTAAATAGAAGGGAGAACTTCAATTAAGGAAAGAGAAGCAGCACAGAAAAAAAATAGGATAATGTGCAAAATTTTGGATTCTATATAAATAAAATAATTTTGCACCTTATAAATTTCTGTATCATTTAACTATTCATGCCTATATCTCCATATCTTAAAACTCAGCAAATTTAAAAGGGTTGATTTACATTCAAATATAATGACAATTTTCTCTTTTCAGAAGACAAATGTTATTAGTATTAAATATGCTAGTCATAGCAATACATTTTTTGCATAGCTTTCTTCTCCAAAATGTGCAAAGAATTCATGACATGAAAATTGGATCTTAATATTAAGTATACTCTTTTTCTATCCAGATGTCATAATAATCTCTAGAGGGATATTTCTTTTTTATGTATAAAAGTGACAGATTCTCTATAATTTAGCAGACACAGAATACACATATACCATATATGTTTACATCATGTTACTTCTTTAAAACAATCTATATTATTATTCATCAGTGAATTATCTTCTGACTATCTTAGTTTAATTTTAGAGTAGTCTCTGACTCAAATTATTAATAAAATTAGAGGTAATCTAAGTTGACTTTTAAAATTAGTTACAATTTTTCAAAAATTACTGACCTAACTACAAACTAGTTTAATTCAACAATGATAATGACTCCAGTTACCATTTCTAAAATCATGATTCACTTGAGAGTTTTTTATATCAAAATACTTGATAATATATTCAAGTACAGAGAGGTAAGAAGACTTTTACTCATTCAATCAATGAATATATATGTAGGACCTACTATGTATTTGGGACACATAAGTGAACAAAATTCACAAAAGTATTCTTTATTCTTTTAAAATTTACACCTGAATATTCTCAATGGACAGGTCACCTCTATTGTGTTTTTATACAACATGACAGAAAAAATACACATTGGAAAAGATTTTATAGCATTTCATGGTTAATCTCTAGGAAAAAAAATTCCCACCTCTTGTCAATCCTCTAATTATCTGCCTACCTTATGCACTGCTCTTCTTTCTCCCCCCACATACAACTTAATCATAAATGCCCCCAAAACTCTGGGGTCAGCATTCTCTTCCATATCTCTCAATTTATTTTCATATTTTTCACTCCCCTTTGATTCACATTTTTTATAGCTTGAGTAATCATTATCATCCTGATAATAGTTCAATGGCCTGATAGAAATATTGGACTAGTTGATGGTCAAAAAACTGGGAGCCAGTGCTCTTACATTCCATTGCTTCATGACTTTGGGCTTCAATATTATGTAAGTTCTTAAGGCTCAATTTCATAATCTGTAAATTTGAGGAGATTGTACCAGATGTTGTCTAAGATCCCTTCAAGCAATAAAATGCTGTTATTTGCTGATTCTCAAATATAAATCTTCATTACTGATCTGTCACTCATGGTCTATTCCTACAATATTGGTAGTCTTTAGGGTATTTTTATTTTAACACCCCACAACCTATACATAACATATGTTTTGCATAACAAAATTTGTTATGTAAAAATTCAAGCAAGTCTAAAAAAAATGGTTTCTTTCCAAACTTTCTTTTCTTCCAAATTAATCATCTTATTCAATTGTACAACTGGAATCTATGTGATGAATGATTAATAGCCAATAATTGGCTAGTAAGAGAGCTCAAGTTTAAAGTTGTAACTGATCGAATGTGTCAAAATTGGTTTGCAAAGTTTCTTGGTACTGTTGACATTTGGGCCAAAATAATTCTTTGCTATGCAGCTGTCTTATGTGTTGGAAGATGTTTAGCAACACTCCTGGCCTCTACCCACTAGAAGCCAATAGCAGGAGATAGCCAATATACTCAAAATATCCAAATCAATAAAGTTATTGGTGAAAATAAGAAAAAAAAATTGTAAGAGATCTGTGCCCCAAAGGAAAGTAGTTCCTCTTTGGCAAAGGCAACAAACTATGGGGAAGTGTCAAGGGTGGGGAGTTTTACAGGCAGCTCTCGGCTCAAACTTTTCTATTCCTTTCTTAAAGTCCACATGGACTGACATCGCCGCTCCCACCGTACCAAACACTTCCAGATAACATTTCAGGCCTGGGAGAGCACTTAAAGAGAGTCTCACAAGGCTATGGTAGCTCAGGCTCCGCAGCACCCAATGAGCAATTACATTTCTATCAGGCTAATTTTGGCAGTCGTCTGCATACAGTATATTTATCATTTCATCCTCATCACTGGTTATAATGTTCCCCTAATTTAGAAGGTGCCCCCATTCCTCTCTGCTTCAAGAGAGGCAGTACAAAGCTGTAGTTGGGACTCAAGGATAGGAGCACTATAGTCTGAAAGACCGGGGTGTACTCCACCTTTTATTATCTGCACGACCCTGAACAAGTTACTTCAGTTCTCCTAGCCTCAGTTTCCTCAGCTGAACAGTTAGCACTGAGGCTGTACCTGGTAACTGATATGTAAATTTTGATTATTATTAGTATCCAATTCTAACTCATTCATTGGGTTCTTTTAAACACAAGAGAAACTGCCTTTCCCTCCTTTATACTCTGGCCCTAGCTATTCAATTTATTAAAAAAGAACACACACATGCCCTCAATCCTCTTTAAATCAACTCAAACTTTGGTGGTATCTATACAAATTTACAATTTTATTTTCATTTTTAATTCAGACGTCAGAAGGAAATATTACCGATGGTCTATCCCAGGACTGAAATATTGATTTACTTTCTGGGCTGCTTTTGGAGGTGGATGAAGAGGAAACTCCATATCTGGGAAAGCTCTGTTCCCTCTCTGTACCCTACTTCTTTCTTTCTTTGCTCTTCCCAATGCTCACTGATGCTCACAGGAGTAAAAAAGGAGAAATTACAAGTAGCTTTTGTTATCTGAGGCTGTTCGCCCTGAGTCCAGTGCATAGGAAAGCTGAGGCCGAAGTAGCAGGAGAGAGCTGGAGGAGAGTGAACAGCAAATCAGAGAAAGGGCAGGTGCTTCCAGGACTGTCCCTCTACTTAGTCTGGTGTATTTATATCCAGAAAAAAACTGAACAGAAATTTTAGAAAGCCTGAGGGCATTCACTCGAAACATTTTCCATGAAACATAAGAGAAACCCAAGCTTGCAATCAAATGCCAGAAAACATTTAACCTATTTGTAGATGACTCTCCAAATCCTGGTTTCCAATTTCGGTTAGATCAATAGCAAAATGGTTTGAGTATAAGAAAAGATTCATCAAGCCACCTTAATACCGGAAATAAATCTTTTCTGTTATCTGAGATCCTGGGTAGGGAATAAAGACAGATGAACCAAGCACGTTGCTGTTATTATGTATTCCATAACACAATTTGCATCTAGAAATATTATTTGAATATTAACTGGTGCCTTCTACACAAACCTATGGAAAAATACTTTATAAAAAATCCAGATTTTTTTGTAGCCAGATTTAATAAACAGGATGCTCCAAAACAACTGAACAGTTGGATCTGACATCTGTCTCAGCTTCTCATAACATGTGGCAGGCTCTCACCATTGTTTTGTGAGGCAATATTACTTCTAAAGTAGGATTGCAGGCAGGTGTTGTCTAACAATTGTCAGTTTGCACAAGACTTGATGTAAGCAGGTAAATAAAGAGGTTTGCTGAAAGACACCATGACAAAGTAAAAGTGTTCTCGTTATACTTCTCCCTAGAGGGCTGTAACATTTTTTCTTCTTTTCTGAAATAAACGCTGTTATCCATCTCATCAGGAATGCAATCCATATTGACCTAATCCTTCACAAGTATTTGTCTCTCTATAAATGAAAACAATGAAACTTACCACTCATTATTTTCAAGCAGTTGCTTTTCCTAGAGTGGCAATGAGCTTCCATGAGAATCTAAACACATACTGTACTTTTCAGACCATAACACACACCTAGGTTTTAGAGGAAGAAAATAAGAAAAAAAATTTGGAAGCAAAAAATGTGGTAAAATATTTAATAACATAAATAACACAATACTTCACCAATATAAATGTAAACAGAACTCCACAGCAGCATTAACAACCATTACTCCTCCCAAATTGGGTGGGGGGCTGCATCTTGTAGTTTGAAAAATACAGTAGTTTTGCCAGTCTTCATCTGAGATGGTTAAGCCATTGGCTAGGATGGATGTATACTGTCTGTAGCATAGTCCCTCCTTGCTGATGTCCTCATTTAATCAGGTAGGACATGACCAATAAAGCAAGTGACATCATACCCTTCCACAATTAAATACAGAAAGTTTCAATAAGTAGTAAAAAATGAGTAAGAATGGCCAACATGTGCTACATGATAACTACACAGACAGCATTGTGCGTGAATTAATCACATTCAATTACAGTCCATCTTTTACTCAAAGTGGTGAAAGCAAACATCCTTGGCCTGTTCCAGATATTGGAGGAAAAGTTCACTATTTCACTATTATTTATTATGTGAGTAGTATGATTTTTGGAAATGTTCTTCATCAATTTGAAGAAGTTTCTTTCTATTCTTAGTTTCTTTTATTGTGAATGGATGTTGGTGTTTGTCCAACACTTTATCTACATTTATTGAGATGATCATATAGTATTTTTGTTTATTCTATTCATAATGTAGGTGAAATTGATTGATTTCTAATGTTTAATCAAGTTTACAGTCTTGCGTTCATTCACTTATTGTTGATTAGTCTAGCTATGGGTTAATCAATTTTGTTGATCTTTTAAAAATCTATAGTTGGCTTTTTATTTCACTATTTGCTCTCACCTTGATTATTTTCTTCTACTTATGTTTATTCTGATTTTTATTAGCTTCTTAATACATGACCTTAAGTCATTGATTTTAGATCTTTCTTCATATCTAATTAAGCACTTGACCTATAAATGTTCCTCTAAGTACTGCTTTGGCTGCATCCCACATGTGTTGATATGCTGTGTTTCCATGATCATTCAGTTCAAAGTATGTTCTACTCTTGTGACTTCCTCTTTCATGAAGGATTATTTAAAAGTATGCTATTGAATTTCCAAATATTCTGTGATTTCCTAGATATCTGATTGTTATTGATGTATAATATTCTTCTCTCAGAAAAAATAGTCAGAATTATTCAGTCTTTTAACATTTGTTATGATTTGTTCTATGAGCTAGCGTATGTTCTGTCTTGGTAATATACCATTTGCACTTTTAAAAATGTGTTTTGGAATTGTTGGGTGTAGTCTTGTAGGAATATCAGTGAGGTGAAGGTGGTTGATGGCATTTTATAGATCACATTGTCTTTACTGATCTTTGACCAGCTATCAGTTGCTGAGGGAGTAGTTTAAAAATCTGAATGTAGAATTGTTATGTCCTCCCTCTGCTTGTATCAGATATTTTGAAGGACCTTAAAACTTTTAAATACCATTTATTCCCTTCTGCCTTTTGTATTATCATATGCATTTGCCATTTTACATACACTCTCTTTGTTGTTGTATATAAACTCTATAAAACACTTAATTATTCTTTTATATAGTCAATATTCATTTGTATTTACTCAGAAATGTACTCTGTGAATTTCTATATTTTTGTCCAAGATTATTTTCCTTCTGATGAAAAATTTCCCTTTAAAGTATTGCTTTTTTCAAGTTTTACTTTGTTTGAAATGTAGGCCTTCGGGTGACAAATTATCTTAATTTGGCTTGTCTGAAAACATACTTATTTCACCTTTATTTTTGAGGAGTATTTTCACTGGCTATGGAATTCTCGGTTGGCAACTACTTTCACACGGTGTTCCCGAGGGTTCTGGTGCATGCGCATGCCTGCATCCACTGCCTGGAAGTACAGGTACTATTTTAAACAGGCTGGAAGAGCTCTCTGAGGGTACACAATTTCAGTAGTTTCCTGGATACAAGACAAGCAGTCTTGGAATGCTTGGGAGAAAATCATTCCAGAAGAAAATTTAGAGACTCTGGGTGGAAACACATTTTTCTTGTTGAAGAAATTCAGAGCAGGGGCATGGGAAGGAAAATGTAGCTGGGGTAGCAGAGCTGAGTAAACACTGTAGGAAAGAAATTGGAAAACTATCTTTGGTTCAAATCACATAAGACCTTGTAAGCCAAGATAAAGTGTCCAGATTTGAATCTAGTTATAATTGGGAGCCTTTGGAATGTTTGTAGAAGTGTTATAATTTGATAGGAATTACTATTTTTAAATTGCTCATCTCACTTGTCTTCATAACCATGCCATGTAATCCTCACAAGTCTTACAAAATTTAATGTATCAAGTGCTATAATTATCTCCATCATAGCTGATAGAAGTGAGGCTGACAGTAGATAAATGACTTCTCCAAAGCTACACAGTCAGTGACAGACCTTGAATATTTATCTATCTCTCTCTACTTCTAACACTATCTGTAATCATATTTTGTACTGATTTTTACTTCAAAGTTTCTTACAGATCCATAGTACTAGCCATTGCATACAATGTGTGAAATTTATTTTTTCAAATGGAGATTTTTGTGAGCATTTCTAAGGGTGATGGACTTTAATAGGCTTCTTTTCCATTTGAGATTTTGCACCTTGCTATTATGCGTAAGAAAAGATTTTTCATTAGAAATGAAATCCAGTCAGACTTGGCAGAAAACCTAAAATAGCTTTATAAAAACTTCTGTATTGTGTTTCAATAGCTTTGCCACCTGTTCTCTCACGTAAGGAGCCTTCCTACCTATTGATCCGAACACAGTCAGAAAGCAACTTGAAAGTACTGAATTAATTTAAAAATTTCCCCAGGATCCTGCTTTCTAAAATTACCTGGTTCCCTTGGTGTAGCTATTAAAGTTGAAGGAAAAACAAAAGACAAAAATAAAATCTGAAACCATTTCATCCAACATTAAAATTATAATAATATTCCACTTACCTGGAACATAGCACAAGCAAAAAACAGAAGAAGGAAAAGCTGTTGCACTCATAATTGTCAAGTTCGGTGCCCTGCAGCTGGTCCGCAAAATTTGCTTTTCAGAGGAAAGAGAAAAAAAGGCAAGGACCACCCACTTCCCCTTCGCACTTCATTCCTGAGTGAGAGGAAGGCCTCCTCCCTTGAGTCCAGGAATAGAGCTGAAATATGTAAATTTAAGTAACCCAATTTCAATTTGTAAATAAGGAAAAACAAGAAGCAGGAACAGCTCAGATAAAAACATCTCTTATCTTTGATATGGAGTAAGAAAGTAAAATGCACAGAGGTTGAAATGCCAAAAAATAAAAGAAAATTAAAATAAAACGAAAAGTTAATTTTCTGGTCTAGGTTCAACCTGAGAATACATTTTTTGTGAGTTATCCCCTTCGATTGTTCATCACAGAACCAGTCTAGCTGACTTTTATCTACTCCTCAGTAAACAAACCTAATTAACTGTAATCAATATATTTTAGATGAATGATATGAATTCCAATGAATATCATATTTATTCTCTTGATCTCGGAAAATGTGTGCATTAATGCTACAGTATCTAAGCCACAAACAATGGAAATCATAGGAGGCATACGAGGAGAGACAGTGTGTAACTACCGTTGCACAAAATGAAAGTAAGCCTCCACTCTGAGATATTTGAAGTGCTCGAGAATGTAAGCAAGGCTTCCATTTAGCCATTACTCTCAACTAATTCATAGAAATGCAAAGCAACTTTAGGAAAAGCACCCCTAGAAGAAATTGCTAGGGCAGAGGAAACCACCTACCCTTTCAATTTCACATTGAAATCTCATGAGGTGTATAATGGGTGGAAACTATAGAGTGAGAGCTTTTGTCTCCTTAGAAAAATATTTCACATATTGCAAGATCATTAGGGCTTTGTGAAGAGTTCTTACAAATGACATCAAAAGTACAATTCTTAGCCAAAGATCAGCATATATACATAACCCATAGACACAGGCAACAGTGTGATGATTGCCAGAGGGAAGGGGGTGCTGGAACTGGGTAGAGGTGGGCAAAGTAGGGGAAAATGGAGACATCTGTAATAGTGACACAGTAGAAATAAAGAAAAAAAATTTTAAGCACAATTCTTAAAAGAAAAAAATCAATTGAAAAGAAAAGAAAGACCATTGAAAGATGGAGCAAGTTGCATCAGAAGATCACAAATTCTCAGTCCTTGGCAGTGTTCAAGCACAAGTTGATCAAACACTTCTTGGTGGTATTAACTAAGCATTAGATTTTGAAGAAAATCTAATAGAAGATTTTCTTCTAGTAGAAGATTTTTCTTCTAGTAGAAGAAAAGATTTTGATCAACACACCACTTCTCACTCTAAATTGCTTCAATTCTATGACAACATATCCAGTGGGAATATGGAGAGGATGTAAAAGATGGGGGTATAAAATAATTTTATCTAGAGAACTGACCAAGAGAAAGGAAAGTGGAAAAGTCAAAGAGCATAGCATTGATGTTTCTTTTGTGGCAATTTAAGAGAATATTTATATATCATTTATCATCTATTCATGTATCACAGATAAAAACAATTATATTACCCATGGTAGGCATGCTTGTGAAGAAGCAGGCCCTCTCATACACTGGGGCGAGAATGCAAATCAAATCATCTTTTGAGGGACAATTATCAGTTGTCCCTCAAAAAATATTCAGTTCCTTCATCCAATAATTTTACATCTAGGATTCTATCACACAGAAATGTTTGCAATACTATTTATGGATATGTGTACAAAAATGTTTCTGAAAAATAAAGAAAATTAAAAAATTAGACAATATAAATGTTCATCAAGAGAGGAAGGATTATCCATGAGTCTGTCTCCATTTTGCTTGTTAGTTCAGTTTGTTCATAGATTCCCCATATGAGTGAAATCACATGGCACTTGTCTTTCTCCAACTGGCTTGTTTCACGTAGCACAGCGAACAGGCTGACAGCTATGGTGAAGGTGGGGTGGAGGGATTAAGCAAAAAAGAAAAATAAGAGAGAAAACTCATGGACAAGGACAGCAGTGTGGTGATTGCAGGGGGAAGGGGAATGAGTGGAGGTAAGAGAGGGTATGGGGGGATAAATGGTGATGAAAATAAATAAAATAAGAGAGGAAGGATTCTATTATGGTATACTGATATAAAAGAATATTTTACAGTTAATTAAAATAATGAAATGTTTCTGTTATAACAAGGAACAATTTCAAAGCCTGTATTTTCCAGGGACAAAGTAACACACACTCTTATTCTATTTTAGTTTTTGTAACAATGAGCTACTATGTATGGTTGGATTATTTCTTAAGAATACATACCACACTGTTAACAAAAGAGAAGAGGATATTAAGGAGAAGATTATCTCTTCTTATTGTGAATATTTCAAAACTGTTTAAGTTATTTTTGAGAAACATTTATAATTTTTGTATGTTTTTGAAAATCCATCACAATTTTAAAACCTTATCATTTTTGTAGCCAGCATTTCCTGACTGGTAATCCCCAAGGGTCCTGTAAATTTTTGGATTGAGGAACTTTATGTATTCTTGGGGGAAAATGTCATTCCCTTGATTCTTTTGGGCGAAAAAGCATCAATGCAAAGATCAAATAATAATAAAAAGTCTTATTACAAGAAGATACCTTAAATAAGGTGACTCATTGCCTTCTATTCCTTTCTTTGTATCTTCACCACATCATTGCTTTATACTCTGAATAAATGTACTCCCAAACATCAAAATGAGGAAAACAGAGACAAATGGGATTCCGGTCTCATTTTAATTAATAGTAATTTATGAGATCAAGATGGTATCAAGTGAACCTTGCAAAGGAGACCCAGGAGAGGACCCTCCCAAAGTTGTTCACCTCAATGTGAGGCCCAGACACATTTCCATTGCTTCCTTAGTCCCTTCTGCTGAGCATCGAAAGCATGTGGGTCAATCACACCAGCTTCCCTCGGTGATTCACACGGGATTATGTAAGCTGTCGGTCTTGACACAGAGCTGTGCAAACGCCTGCTTAAAATAAAACTTATTTCAGGGAATAGGTTTTTTTTTTTGTTTTTTTCCAACTTCTTCATAATTTGAATTTGGCTTTAAAATATATGACAAAGAAAAAGGAAGCCATACATGATTTTACTAAAGGTTTAATAGCAGATCAGACTTTCCTAATCCTCTGTAGTTACATCTTAAGACATCAAGTATCACGTAATGCAAATGAGGTTTATTCTCCAGAACAGGGTACTGGCATGTTGCAAGGTCCATCACTCATTTGGTTTTCAGCCTCTCTCTGTTTTCTGTTCTATCTGAAGAAGGACTCTTGCACAATTAATAGTCCCCCGCTAACCATTTTTTGGCCTAGTACAACTATGGTATTTTCACATTATAAATGTCAACAATTCAAGTTTGAGATGAGTAGTGTTATTTCAACAATATAAATAAAATTAGATGCTTTCAAATCAAATTAACTCTCAGAAGAAAGACGTTTCGCTGAATGATTAGACTATGAATAATCTGAATTAATCATTTCTCATTCTTCTCCTCCTCTAGTTCTGGAATGTGACCATGTTTCTGGATTAGTTTTCTACAGCCTCTTTTCACCTTCTCACCACAATAGTCAATAAAAAATCCTCAACGTAGGAACCCCTGACTCAGGCCGTCCCCTTGTAATGAGAGCTCTGACGATGGGGTCCAGTGCAGACCAGAAGCTAACTGCGGGTTTCCATTGTAGACAGTGGAGCCCTTCAGAGTCCGTTCTGCTCTGATACCACACTCTGTTCTGATATTACTGTCTAAAGCCTTTGCCTTTTGAATCCTCTCTGGGGGGCTACACTGCACTATTCTGTTTGGTTTCTGTGGCTCATTCCATCAATTTCTTTCCCTTATATAAAAGTGCCCTGTCTCCTCGAGTCTTTGTGATTTTCCTCTTTGCTCTTTCCCTTCTTTATTATTTGAGGGTATGACTAAATGGCTCAGTGCATTGGCCTCGTTTCCTGGGATGCATTGTTCAGGCCATTTTTTTCTATGTTAAGACAAGTTCTTAGCACAAGTATTTTCCCCATGTTCACACCATGGGCTCTGGACTGGACTATTATTTTGCTTGGATGCATGTCAGTCTTAAAATCAGAATGCCTCTCCTATCAACAGCCATTTTTCCCAAGTCAGATATATCAAAAAGGCACGTAACTACTATTGGAAATCTACAAATACCATTTAACAATTAGTTGACACCTACGAATGCTAAATGCATTCATATATGCTGTCTCAGTCCTACAAACTCTCTAATTCTATTTTCTCCTAGATAATGAAACCCAAGCCCAGTGAGGTCACAGCTAGTAACTGACAGAGCTGGAATTCAAGCTCAGGGCCCCCACATCTAAGTCCTGTACTAGCTGTTCTTACCAGGCTTCCTATATTCTGCCAAACACCAAAACATCAAAAGCAGAACACAGATATAAAAGTTCAGTTCCTACCTGTCTCTTCAATCTTTGTGGTTTTATGCTAACCTTAATTCCTTATGGCTCAGCTTTTCCATCTATAAAATCATTTTTCTTTTGATGGAGATATTTTTAAAAATTAAACTGTTAAGAGATGATCATGGAAGTAACTGTGCTGCTTTATCCTAAAAACAGTCAGAATACATCTAATGAGAATTAATCAATAAATCCTCAGGAGAATCTAAGGTATTATATTTTTCCCTGGGAGCCTGTGTGGTACTGAGAAGAAATTCACAGTAGGCAGGAAATTATATATAGCCTCTAAAAAATAATGTGAATAATTTGTATCTTTACCACATCATTGCTTTGCAAGTGGATCTGGTTGATATGAGCCCATTTCAAATACCTCAAAACAAAGTGTGTATGTATAGTCTATTGACTACTACGGAGTATGTTGTCACTGACAGCAGGAGAGATTTTTAAGGAGAAAGCGTCTCCTCAGTTACATAATTCTTGAGGAACAAACAGTGGAGGGAGGAGGAAATGAAGGTGGTAAAATCTTTGGTAAGCATGGAAAGAAATAATATCATCACCTTCCTGATGCCTCCCTGGAGAACCCTGACAAACTTTGGAAAGGTTTGTAACAAAGAAGAAAAGCACAGCAGTGGCAGTTGTCTTGGAAATATACCAAAATACACTTGTGATATCTAGTCAAGTGACAGTCAGGACAGCTGTCATAACTGCAATGTGCATATCAACACATCGTATCTGAGTGGTCACCACTGGGATTTTAGGTGTTCTAACCTGAGCTTGAAGGTTTGGGCGTGATCTTTTTAAAGGAGGATGGAAATAACTAGAGATCAGATATTTCACAAATTCTTTACTTATCCAGGTGAATGGCACCTTTCCACACCTGAGAATGTCTGGCATTTGCTCAAGAGATATGCGTCATCCTGTCCCTGTGCTTTCTGGAATGCTGGACAACTAAGTGTGTAATGTCAGTATGCTGTAAAACTGTCCAGCAGATTCTGTGAGCAACTTAAGTGAGTAGCTTCTCTGTGTCTCATGTGGCATGTTCACTGCCTTTTCTCTGGTGCGCAGAAATGGGAAAGAGCAGGTAAAGCAAGGGGAGTAAGGGCGAAATAATTTAAATTGGTCGTAGTCTGAAAGATTTACCATCAACCTAATTAAAATGTGACTGCCACTCATATAATTGGATGCTTTGCTCACATCTTTTTCTATGAAAACTTAACATTCTAAATAGGTAGTCATTATATACATTAAATATATGCATTGAAGGATAAGGCTCTTTAAATGGCACAGATTTTTGGCACATGGACTTTCGGACTTTGTGTTGTGAGAAGTGAACCTATATCTTGGCTCTGAGATTTATTTATAGTTGGTCACAACTGAGTTATTTACTTATCCTCTTTATCTCTGAAGGGAATTAGTTAATGATCACAGAGTTTTGGGCTGTAACTGAGATCATAGCATATTGTACTATGTGAAGCCCTATTAAACCTGAATCACAATTGTTATTGACAAAAAAATAAAATGAGATTTTCAAAACAACCAAATCAAAATTAGAGGTGATTTATTAAATCACTAATATAAAAAGTTTAATTATAAATTCTATAAAAATTCCCCATAATTTTTACATACTTCTGCATTGTATTAATTATAAATAATCATGTCCTTCCATGGTGTTAAGAGTGGCCAATAATAATTTATAGCTGTTATTTATTGCATATATTACTTATGCCCTGTTAGTGCCTAAAATAAACATGTCAACCATCTAGTAATATTACTTTGCCTAGAGTTGTATTGTATAGAAATAAAAATGTCACCAATATATTTTAGCATACAACTGCCATGGCTATGATACAAATAGTATCTAAAAATGAGCTTTTCAGAGCCATGATTGTGCTTCACTGATTACAGCAAGATTTCTATTTTAGGAAAGGAAGATTCATGCCTCAGAGAAAAGGAATCAAGGCCAGACACAAACAGGGGATGCAAAGTTAAAATTCTAAAGAAGGTCTGCTTTTTCCTCATCCCAGGGAATGTCATATACAGGGATTATTTCTTCTGAGTTTTTGAAACAACAAAGGAGAAATCAACTTGAAAAGATAAAAACAGAAAAAAATCCTATTTAAGCTTTTTCTCTTGGGTTGCACAGCAGCTTTTCCCAAAATGTACTTCAATACAAAATAAATCCTGGAGCTCCTCGTGGAGGGAAAAAAATAATGAGGGTTCTGTTTTTAAATAAAGATCCAACATTCTAATTTCTCTCAGAGCTTAACAACTACTCACATTTTCTAAGACTCTGCCAAATCCTACAATAAAGAAAATTATTTCACTTTATTCTATCCAGCATTTTTTCAGTGCATTTGGCCACAGAATGGTTTTATTGCTTAACATTTACTATGACCACATTTTGGGGATATTTGCATTACTGAAAAATCATATGTGAAATGTGAAAAAGAAAAAGAATGACTTTAGAAATAATCATACAGACCGACAGCTGTCAAAGGGGCAGGGCATTGTAAGGCTGGGTGAGGAAGGTGAAGGGATTAAAAAAGAGCCTCACAGACACAGACTGAAGACCATCAGAGGGCGAAGGGGAGGGGAGGTCAAGTGAGGGGCAAACAGTGATGGAGGAGACTAGAATTGTACACCTGAAACCTACATAATTTTATTAAGCAATGTCACCCCAATCATTTTTTTAAAAAAAGAAGTAAGCTCATCAGAAATGCCTATCAAATGCAGAATTTGATAGGCAGAGCTATAAGGACCTAACACCAAAAAGACAAAAAGACTCAGATTTAAGATGTTCCAATATTCAGAATTTTTCTAAACAAAATCTGTGCATATATATATGCACAGATATATATATATCTCCATCCAGGAGAAGCACACGGAGTCCTGCACATATGTGCATAAGCAATCTAGACTACAAATCTCAAGCAAAATGATTTCTAATATTGGTACCCTCAGTTACTGGCAGAGAAGGCTATGCCAATTTTCTACGCAGCCTTTTTAAAAGATGGCACATTGGGACCATTTCCTGTTCAATTATTTACTGGTGTTTCGCTGACTTAACATAGCCTTGGTGCAGAAAAGCAATATTGTTTTCAATCTTTTTGCCACTTTCCAGTGCAACCAGTAATTGAAAATACACATTGTATTAAGCATACGAGTTCATGTTTGGCTCCCTACCCAACTACTTTTCTCTCTTCGTTACTGAGACAGCTCGATCCTCTCTTATGGCTGAATGAGCCTATTTTTCCACACAGGAGTGATTAAAGAGGATCTTTGTCAATACCCAGGGTACTCAGTATTTAGTCAAATGTGCTGGTGATTCTGCCCACACAGAACAGATATCCAGCTCTTCGAAATGGAATATAATCTTATTCTTCAAAAATCTTAACATGAGTCTCCACCTTAGATCCCAGTTCTTCTTCCTGGATCTTTGCTCTTACCCTTGGGCCTGACTCTTGTTCTTTTGAGCAGCTGCTGGCTAGTGACTCCAGAACGGCAGCATGGGTGGGGGCTTTTCACCAGGGCTGCAGCGAAAGCTTAGGTTCTAGAACTGCAGATAGTGTCAGAGTAGGCACTGTGTGCTACAAGGCTGATTCAATTCTTATCCACTTAAATCATGGCACATAGAGACATTGTCTCAGAATCTTGTTTGAGGCTCAGCCCACAGATGGGGCTAATGGGGTGTCTGTGGAGGCAGAGAGTTCAAAGGCAAGGGGCAGGTAAATCTCTACCTTTCTACTGCTCCATGTGCTGTTAACCTGAAAACTGTGGCCTCTGCCTGCAACTGGGAACCCACAGTAGCAAAGTGAAGTGGAAAAATAAGTAGATGGATCACATCATTCAAGTCATTTAAACTACCAGGTAATAACCAGAAAATGAAGGAACAAGAACGTCAGGAGACTGTCTTGAGATACCTTGGATTTCTGTTATAGACCCCGCCCCCGCACCTTGGCATCTTTTCAGATTAGTAATTCCCCGCTACTGCCATCTACCTCATCAACAATCAGCAGTAATTAGTAAATTGCTGTATTAGTAGCTTGTTGTGCTAGCTCTGTATGAAGCCATTTTGAAGATTCAATTCTTATCCAAAAGATTTACTCTAAGACTGCACATTTCCAACAAAATAAATTGGAAGTCTGTTAGGCTACTTGGCCGGCCACCCTTGAATTGAGGCCTTGGTGTATGCATCTGAGCTTATTTTCATGTCAGGATTAGTAGGGACATACAATTTTAATGTCTGTTACTGTCTACACTTCACAACAGTCTATCAGTAGTTTTAAATTAACACAGCATCTTATACTCATTAAATTTTACAATGTTTCTATAGAAGTTCCTTTAGAATATTCTAATTTTGTCGTTCATAGAATTTTGTGGCACAATTCTAGTCTTAAAAATGTGTAAATGTATTTATACAGAAGTTACATACTTTTTAGTTTCTCAGGTATCTGACTAGGACGCTTGACTATAAATTAGAGGATTAAAAAGAGTCTGGAAACAGCAGTTTCTGGGGATCAGTACATGGAAGCCTTTGTCTGCTCCTACTTACTGAATGTTGCATTGTGCTAAGGGTAACACCTCAGCTCCTTCCTGTGAACATGTTCTGTTCAAAGTGCTACCAAAAAGGGATAATGTTCCAAAAGAGCCCAAAGTTAATGTGAAAACTTTAACCTACTTGTAATGTTAGTTGATCACATTTAATTTTTCAGGAGCAGTAACTTGTTTTGTCAGTAGTTCAGTCCCTATTTGGCTCACACAATGCTTTGCCCTGGTTAGGTAAGCTAAAATTTCAATTTCCTTTCTTCTCCAATAAACAGGGACTTTCATGGTTTATTAGGGATAAGAGTCCTAAACCTGAAGCCCAGAGAAATGGCTAGGGAGCCGAATAGCCACTTGATATCTGTTTGTGGCCTTTATCCCGTCACCTGGTTTCGAATTCCTTAATGCCATGTTCTACACACTAGCAAGCACAATACTGTCAAACGTGCTTCTGTAGGATTGTCTTCTTACCCATCGCCAATGTGCTTGATTCTCGGGCTTGATGCAGACTGAATTTTCCAATGAAGACAGAATGCTCTCCCTCTTTTCCTGTGGATAGGGCTTATTTCATCACCTGATCAGGCTCTTATGGTCTGAATGCTGTGTAGGTTTCAGCTATACTTTCTTTAGCTCACCGTTTAGCTACACAAACAAACAAAACCTTAGTTATAATAAGAAATAAGTAGCAGTGGCAAGTGCATATATTTGAGATTAAAGAGACTCCTTGGATTTAGTAACTTTGAGAAAGTATAAAAATGCTTGAAATCACCCGCTTTTTATTATTTAATGCATCCAACATAGATGTCTTAAATACGTATGCTATGCCCGTCAGTAAGGCGGGCACTGAAGACACAGTGGTGAGTAAGACAAACTTCTTGTGCTTACAGACTGGTTTAAATCCACCATATGCCTCCTGTTCGGTAAAGCTGGGTAAGTCACTTAATGGCTTAAGCCCTTATTTCCTTTTTTCAATTTGTTTTTTTTTTAAAGAGGTTATATTAGATTGTATCGATGACTTTCTTCAGCAGAATGTTCTAAAAAAATTAACTCTCTCACAATCAGAGTAAATGAGCTAAACTACAGATCCTTCCGCATCCATCTGGCCAATGAGCCACAAGCAGACTTGGCCCTAATTGAACGATCAGCCCTGTCCCAGACAGGGATGTAAAAGTACCGATTATTCAGTGGTGACAAGTAAATCAGAGCACTGGTATGCCAACGGAAAGGATATTCTTCAACTTTTTGCTTATAAAACACCTATATAAGACCTTGAACAAGTTAAATAAAATTTTTAAATAAGAACTTTAACAAGTGAGCCTTGCATAAGTCATGGAGTCAAGAACTAAGCAGTTACTGATTCCAATATCAAGCAGTTTTTCTATATTTTAACAGCTGAGAATCACATTATGAAAGTAGGTCCATTCTTTCCATCACTTCTCACATTGTATGATTTTATTTTCATCTGTATGGGTAGCCTGCACAACACTGGGCCCTTCAAAGATCCATTTTTTAAAGCTATTTTCTCAGAGACTCTTATGAGTACTTGTTCCTACTTGATGCATAATGGCTAAACATTTTTTCCTATAATTTGGCCTACAAGAAGCTACTGCCTAATATCCACACCCTGTTAGAAATAGAAATCAGTATAATTGCTAACCATACAGAAATAGAAAATCTAGAAAAAGTCTCCGGATGCTGGGAAGAAAAATTGAGGACAACTGCAAGTGGCAAAGTTTAGAAAAATCCCTTTTCCTTTCCTGACCAAACTTGGTTTAACTGTAATACGATATTTATCTAAGGGAGATTTACATGCATCTGTGAGCATCTCAGGGTATTTCTAATGCCCAGTATATATAAACAGTACAAAATTCACAGCAAAACCTGCTTCCGCCTTTGATTTCTCTAACCTGATTGATTCTCTTGTACTCTTATATTTATTGCTTCCTAGCATTTATTTCTGCCCCCACCCCAGGGTAGATAAGGTTAGCTACACAGTCTTTGTCATTCTCCCCATTGAGAGTCGAACTTTATCTCCCCTCCGTTTGAATCCATTTGGCCCTGTAGTCGCTCAATGACAGAATGTGATAGAAACAGCACTGCCAGTTCTGAGCCTTTCCTTAAGAGCATGGCCGATTCTGCTCCTTCGCTCTTGAAATGCTCATTCCTGGGACACTTCATTTCACTATCCAGTTACCGTACTATGATAGACTAAGACACATGGAAGGCTACCTGTAAATACTCCAGATGATAGCCCAGCTGAACACCCACTTAGCAGCCAGGGTTAACTACCAGCCACATGAGTAAGAAGTCTTGAACATGGTATTCGGTAGACTCCTCAGATGATTGCCTTGCGAGTCAATCTCACATAGATCGGAAGAACCATCCAGCTGAATGAACCCAGGCAAGCCAATAACTAAGACACTAGTTTCAGTAAAAGACCTCATCTTTCTTTTCCTTCCTATGTCTAGTTCTAGCTTTGCAAATTTCCTCTCTTTGTTCTTTTTCTAGCCCCATATACTGATTCTGTTTAACTCCAACCAAGCTAAGTGCTCTAGGAAAAAGGGTATCTGTAATTTTTGTGTAAGATACTAAATTTCTAATTAAACATTTTCAAAACCAATAAGTTTAGTAAGTAGCAAAAACTACTCCCTGTGCAGTTTTTAGAAGAATAGTCCACTCAGTAAACTACATGTTTTTTTCCAAAAAAAAGTGTAGATACCAGTGCTCTCCTAATCTGAACTAGGGCCTGGATAATCAGTGATGTTTATACCAGAGAGGGTTAATAGCACAGTGGCTCCAGTTGTAACTGTAGTTGGAGTTGCATCATTAATTATTATACTTACATGCATCCCCGATGACGAGGATCCCACATTGACATTTAGCTTTTTCATTTAGTGAAGCTGGTTTTCAAAAGTCCTTTTCTCAGTTTGTGTGTCTTGGTCTTCCTGCAACATTTGACCACCACTTGGTTCTCTTTTGGCCCTTATTTCTCTTTTTAACACCTAAATGCAACCATCTCCCCATGTTCAGATATGGATAGTTCTTTCTCTAAATATACACTAACTATCAGTCTAATTGTCAGTTACTGATTTCCATATCAGGCAGGTCTTTATCCAAATTTTCATTCAGATTCATGCCCTTCTTTCTGTTTGAAACAGACCTCTGACTATGCTCTGTGCATTTTAAATAACCACAGCTCAGTAATGTAAACCCATGGAGGGATTCAATGAGAAGCCTCAACAGGTGTCTTCTATTTTTGTCTAGGTCTCCTTTAATCATCTTACTCCTATATTTCTTACTCATATCTTTAATTCTTTCTTGTTTTCTTATTCCATGACCCTCATTTATCACCTAGCCCAAATTGAAAAACAGTTCCAATTTGCATTTTCAAAACTTGCACTGCACACCGTCCAGCTTCTCATACACAACTTGTTCCTATCTCACCTTGTACTCCACGGGCCAGCACCAAGACCCAGCAGCTCACACCTGTCCTGCACCGACTGCTCAGCTCACCTTCAAAACCCCACTCAAGAGGTTTCTTTTCCAACGATGACTTGTTACCAATGAACTCCCTTTATTTGAATTCCCATAGCTCTGTGTTTGTATTTTGCAGAATTTGCCAATATTTACCTTGTATAGGAGAAGCTCGTGAATGTGACTCACTTCCTTACTAATTTCTAACCTAATTCAAGGGCAGACTCTGAGTGCTTAAGGGCCACACTCACTTTTTCTTGGGCATTATTTAATCATATTACATATTTTATTTATATCAGGATCATCACTAACCCATGTCTATAAAAACATTGTAAAGAAATCATAATTTAGGCATCATCCTCAAATCATCTTCATTAAGAAATTAGATTATAGGAACTTTTTTGATGTGTGAACATAATTTTAATAATATATCATATTTAATCCAATATATTTAAAACGTCATTGTACTATGTAATCAATATGACAATAATATAATATTTTACATTTTTTTACTAAGTACTTGAAATGCAAGAGACTTTTTCTTTTTTTGTATTTTTTACCTTTTTTATCTTCGTTTATTTTTTTCCATTACCATTCAGTCTCTTTATACCTTCTTCCCCCAGCAATCACCACCCCAGAGAACTTTAGGCTAGGTGAAATAAGCCAGTCAGAGAAGGACAAATACCATATGATTTCACTCATGTGTGGAATCTAATGAACAAACTGAAGTAACAAGAAAAATGGGGACAGACTCAGATGGAGAGCAGGATGACAGCTAGTGGGAGGGGTGATTAGGGGGCGAAGGGACTGAGTAAAAAGGATCAAGGACTCATGGACATGGACAGCAGTGAGGAACCTTTTATACTTAGAAATAACAGAGAATACTGACCTTTCTGTCATGTAATCATGAAAGATTGTATCAGATGAGAAAGAAGCCTGATTCCCTGATAGCTAATTGTGTGATCCAAGTCTTCGTTCTGAATCTATTTTTACTTTGGTCCACTTGAATTATCCTCTTGTTAAAACATTTTTCTATTTCATACAGAGAAGCCATTTCTTTATTCATCTCGTGTTGCTAGTTCATGTTACTTTAAAACCTCCATGAAAGCTTTCAAGGTCACCGCCAATCATCTTGATTAAAATAACGTTGCTGCATCATGCCATTTTATCTTTTAAGTCATTTATTTGATATAACAACCCTGATTCATTACTAAACCATTTCTGCTGAAATGAAAGGAGAAGCATTTCTATTTAAACCTATGCTATTTAAATATATACCCTTTTAAATATGTGGCCAACAATGCAGAATTTTAGAAAACAAGGAAGAGAGTTCTCATAATTTTTTTCTTTCTTTTTTCATTATAAGGTAAAAAATCAATTACTCAGAGTACATAGCCCCAAGTTTGGTAGAATACATGAGTCAACAAATGTTCTATATTCTGATTTCATGAGAAGGGTGTAATAGAGGGCAAAGGTGAGGAGATCCACTCTGGTTGGAGATGGGGTATGTGAGAAGACTGTGAGATTTTCAGGTATACATGTTTACTGAAGGCTTGAAAATGGGAAAGAAGTTTGGGCTGAACGTATCAACATAAAAGTTATTGATATGTAAATAGAGCATAAAGACTGGGAGTGGGTGAAAATATCTAGGGAAAGCCTGTAGCATGAAAAAAGAAGGGTGGAGGAAACAATCTTATTTAGTACATATCCAAATAATTTAGTAGAGACAGAAATTAGAGCTGTGTCTCAATACAGAATATGATTGGTCCAGAATCAAAGAGGTAATGAATGCTATGCATAGAGAATAATTAGTGCCAGTATTTTCCTAGAAATCATTCTAGAGATCGTTCATGGGTTTATCTGTTTGAACAAGACTGAACATAACTAGAGGGGAAAGAATTAGGGGATGAGTTTGTGATATTTTCTGAGCAAATGAATGAATGAATGAATGAATGAATGAATAAATAAATGAATGAAAAAATGTTACATTTTGCTTCTGGAATCCAGAGGCCTACATGATTAAGCCTATTTGTCAATCTTCCTTCCATCTTTCTGGACCACTTCTCCTGAGACAACTACTGGACCACAGAATTGGAGAGTAAGTCCTTCCTTTCTTCTTCTTGTTTTCTATTCAATCCCACTGCTAATCATTATGGCAAAGTTGTAAGAGATACAGCAAAATCAATATTCCATTCAAATGCACCTGTTCCATTTCTTATCTCACTTTCTTCTGAATCTCTGCCATGCTGAGCATGACTATGTAATGAAAAGGATCCCTTTACCCATCTTAACTTTGATTTCTCACCTCTGAGCCCAGCTCTGGCCCTTCTGATTCTAGCAAATAAACGGTATTGCAAAGTTGAAACTTTTAACTTTCCACCCTGAAATGTGCCTTCCCTAGGTTTATACCCAATGTGCTGCTGTGATAGGAGTGAAAGGCATCTGGTAATCTCTTCCATCGCTTCATTACCATAGGTAAACTGTTTCAGGCTCTAAGTTTTAAGATACTTAATGGGGATCTGGAGGTATGTCTGGGGTGAGAGTTTTGGAGAAGAACAAAAATAGTCACTAAATAAAAATATTTTTTCATTTCTATGGCTGTTTTTATTTCTGTAGTAATTTTAATTCCTACATCTGTGTTGGATAAGGCCTGTAGCAGACACTGTTAGATGCCTAAGCAAATGGACCCCCACCTCACCCTTCCTCACTCCTTTCTACCATCACCCTGTTCAGATGTTTGATCTCCCAAAGACTTTGTGCTCGTAGAGGTTGTCAGAATCCCCAGTCTTAAAAGTGTGGATCTTAGTTAGTACAAACCAATGGCATCATGGTAATTCTATTTCCCTTGCCAAGGATTGGCTTAGGACAAGTCATGGAACCCAGTTCTGGAGAATGAGACAAGAGGGGAAAGCTGGTAAATGAGCTTTGCTTTTTGAAAAGGCACTTTTGCTCTTAAAGAGGAACACAGAAGAAGAATGATTGTTTCCTGGATATTGTTTGATGAAGACATGATTGTTGAAACTGTAGCAACTATTTTTTTTTAAATCACGTAAATGTTAAGCAGTAAAAGTGCAATTACATAAAAAATCTTATATTTCACATGCTTAAATTGTTTTTCATTGTTTTTATCTGTAAGGTGTTGAAGGTGGGACCCACTCCTGAATCCTCTCCTGTGGTAGGGTAAGCTACATATTGTTCAGGAGTGCCACTCTCGTTGAGTTTATGGTTTGTCCAAAGGAATTTGCAAGCTGTAGGTGGTTTTGTTGTTGGAGAATCATCAGTCATACTGTGAGGCTAGTGATGCCATTCAGGGGGCACCATGCTTCCATCCACATCCCAGAATGTGTTTTGGACATTGATTTCAGTAGTAAGTACAACCCACCAGTGATGGCCAAAAAAACTCCTTGTTGTCTTCATAGTATTGTTTCCAGGTTTGTCTTCCCCCACTAACGTTCCAGCCCTCACATCATTTGCCTGGAAGAAAATTCACAGGTAGCCTCGGGGGCTGGGAGGCTGCTGACCTTGTGCCTCAGGACCTGCAGGGCCCCCATCTCGTCTTGCAGGCCTGTTGCAGCTCTCGTAGCACCATGAGAGGGGCCGGGGAGGGCAAAGCCAGGCTGTTAAAGACAGAACAGATTGAAGGGTTATAAATAACCTGCCCTATCTCAGACCTTTGTATTATATGACATTATAAATTCATTTTATTAATATGACTTTGAGTGAAGGTTTTTTTTTTTATTATTGCAGCCAAAAGCTCATTAACTGATACAGACCCTACTAGGGCCCTATTGACCCTGCTAGGGTCAAGTGAGGAAAAAACCTTAAGGGACAAACATTTGACTTTCAGCCACCACGGGTGGGAGAGTGGGTAAAGAGAACACCATCCTGGGGGTTTCATCTGGATAAAGAAACCTGAAGATCTAGATTAAAGGAAGTTCACTGCAGTCTATGTCTACTCAGTGTCACATTTCAAAAATGGTAATCTAATGAAAAAATACAAATAAAAGTAATTTCAGGATTTCCTTCACTTCTCAAAAACACCGAAAAGTTAGAGGTGAGATAAGCATACCTATAATTTATATCAAAAAGTTAAAAATAAAAGCTTCTCTCTACTTCTGTGATCTCAGCATTAGCCATAAAAATGTGAGCTACACCCCCAAACCTCCTTCTCTCCCAGTTTTAGCTCCCAGCCTACAGCTGCTCACGGCCACCACTCAGCTCCTTCTAGAGATTCCTTTTCTGAACTCCTCTCCTGTCTCTCACTTCATTCTTCTTTCCTCTGTCAATTTCAGGGGCAAATTCTCCATCCTGGCTTTTCCCAAGCCCTTTTCTCCCCTCTGTTATTGCTCTGATGCCCTGGCACAAAACCCCAGGAACTTACATTGCAGAGTCAGACTTCTCTCCGGGGCCAGGAGCACAGGCTGTGCATGCTCACACTTCATATATTACTACATTTTGTTCCCCCAAAATTCACAGCTCCAGGCTGGGAAACTCTGCAGGATGAGTGACCTGGTTTCTTCAAAAATAAGTTGCAAGGTGGGGGAGGGAGAGAAACACAGTGATAAAGGAGGAACAGATAGATGGAGAAAGACAAAAGAAACATATTTTATCAACTAATCATAATGCAGGGACCTTATCCAAAGCTTGATCCCACCCTCTTCCCCCCAAAATTCTCATATTTATGACATTATTGAAATAACTGGAAATTAAAACACTGATTGTTTGGTAGTAATTAGTGAACATTGCTGATTTTCTTTGTAATAATTATATTGAAGTTATACATCCTTAAAGAGTTGTTAACTTTTAGAGATATTTACCAGAATATTTGCAGACCTAATTATATGGTCAGATATTTGCTTCAAAAAATATGGGAAGTGTAGAGGAGGCCACAAATTGACCCTTATTGAAGCTGGGAAATGAGTACATAAAGACTCATTATTTTCTTTTTATGTTTCAATTTCTCTGTAAGAAATAATAGATGATGATGATAGAAGTCTGACTTTGCAATATACGTTCTTAAGGTTTTGTGCCATGGGATCTCTCTCTCTCTTGGTCTCGCTCTCTCAGATAGGGATGGGGGGAGAGAGAGAGAGAGAGAGAGAGAGAGAGAGAGAGAGAGAGAGAGAGAGAGAGAGAGAGAGAATATCTTACGGAAGAGATGATAGGGGAACCTGAAAACAACACTGGTAGGTGACTTAGTGAAGGCTGCTTGACTAGGCCTGGGAAGAAGCGTCCTGGAGACGCTATCATTTCTGTTTCTGTGAGCATGTGTCATGCACATCAGTGACCTACCTGTGCAATTTCTGTTTTGGAACCCATGTTTTAGGCCCACTGCACAGTGTTTGCAATGAATCTGAAGGCACTATGACCTTTCCAGATTTGCTCAACACCTAACTACCCACTTCATGTATCCACATGGAAGAAAAAATTCTTACCTATGGTCTTTGTTGAGTCATCTGCTTGACAGCATGGTGGAGCCAGCCCAAGTCGTAGATAAATCTGTGGCAATTGTTTGGCTATTAATACCATGAACCATGTGTAGAGTTTTTAATTCACCATTTCTGTCTTCCCTAATGTGTGTATTCACATTTTCATCTCGTCTGCAAATTTAGTGTGGCTCGGACATGAAAAGGAGGCCAGAGGCCAAATTATATTTAAATATCTCATTTGAAATTGCCTCAGAATATGTAAAATTATTTTTCATTTATTATGACTCACTCTTTTATGAAAGACCTTAAGTTCAGATTAAAATATCTTCAAAATATTCATTCAGTTTTGTTAATCTGGATTTGCTAGCTTCATTTCTGATGGCTCTGACACAATGCTTTTTCATAACTCATTTGTATTCCTCCAATACAGTGCCAATTTCCAACACTGTGGAACTGCCTGTGGACAGTGGTTACTAAAACAAGTGACTCTCAACTCAAAACATTTGTATTTTTCTATAACTTAGAATTTCCTTTGTATGCATTTATCCACCTAAAAAAGATTACTTCCTTATTTAGTTTATCTTTGCAATTCTTCAGAGCACGTCAGAAGTTCATCCTGTGGTAAGCCAGCACGTTTAAGATTAGGAAGTTTATTATTACAAATCCTATGACATAAATGGATTCCTGAAGAAGATTGCCATATATAATACAGTGGGAAAGAGGACCAGGGGCAAAAGAGCAGAGGGAGCTTATATAGATGACAGTATTTTTCTTCCTTGTTTAATATCTGACCTCCCTCTTATCTATATTTTGGAAATTCTCTAAACATGAGTGTTAGTAGGAAGCTGAGTCCATCCGCTGCTATAAAAGGCAAAAAGTCCGTTCACTGCTCTCTTAGTCCCTGAGGTTGCTACTGTTCAGACTTACGGTCCAGATTCAGGCAATTAAATGCACCTGACTGCCTTTGGAGTCACAAGCTAGCGACACAAAGAAGCAAAGAGGAAAACTGTTTCTATTGCAGAAGCAGCAGCAGCAACATCCAGTGTCCAATGGTAGGACTGGCAGTATCGTCATGCCAACAGCCAGTGCCCAGTGCCCAGTGCCCAGTGCTAGCTGCAGCATTCATGTCTAGCGGCATCATTGGTAATCTTGCCAGACTGCTTCTCAAAACTGGTTCTGTTTTGTACTTCTCACTATGCTATTGTCTTTTACACTTGCTCATTTTCTTCTGGTTCCTTGTTTTTGCGGATTCTTCAAGTAACCCAATATGTGTTCAGTAAATTATTTTCCAGTGTCATTCAGCTAAAATCAACTTGTCTTGATGGTAAGAGCCCTGAATTTACAGAAAATGGTATTGGGGATATTTGCAGCACAGAATCTCTAAGAAATCGGGGAGGTAGAAAATATCCAATCACCCTTAGGGGAGAGGGAACTGGTGGCCTGTGACCCACCATGGTAAACATCTAATAAAATTATCCCCTGAGTCCCCACAGAATGAAACACCCACCAAAGCAATATCTAGGAGGTCAGTGTCACTGATGGCAGGTGAAGGACATGGTGGGCCAAGGGCTTTTAATAGCACTTGTTAGCTGAAAAAAAACAAGTGAGATACTCAAACTCCACATTCTTGCCTCAGGGCATGGGCCTGCGTGTGTAGTCCTGGAACACCGCTTTCTCCTCCTCAGTGCACAACTGTGTAGTTTAGAGACAGGGCTGCTCAGTGTGCTATATCAGCTGGAAGTGGACTGGTGAGAGTCACATCCTCACTTAAAAGGCAGCGAATAAGGCAAGTTTTATCAATAGGCAAAACCTTGGCCGATAGATGACTTTATCCTTTTTGTCTCCAGGGAGAGTTGTCTTAAAATTAAGGTCTACAACAGTTTGTGAAGAACGAATTGTTCAACTTTATGGTCATGGATTTGGGGACAAGAGAAAAAAGGAGAGAAGATCAGTGATAAGCAAGGTTGGGACAAAGTGACGGATAGACCTGCTGATGAAAATAAGTGTCAGTCATATGAATCCTCATCAAAGGCTCCCACTCTAGAAAAGGTTTTTCTTAATTAGGAGGAAAGATGATTCACTCTGGATCCTTCCCCAGTCCCCCCGATGCTTGTTCAGTGAGCTCAGACAGAAAGTGACCAGAGTAGCCATATCAGTTTTCTATTGCTGTGTAACAAACCACCCCAAAATTTAGTAGCTTAAAACTAAGTACTCGGGAAAACCTAGGAGATTCACAACATATGTTTTTGGGAATCACAGCTCTTCTTCAGTCATTAGTTCCCAGGCCCAGCAACTGTCTCAGGTCCAGCAAAGTACTGTAATTTTGGCAGGGGATGGGGGATGCACCAACTACCATCAGCCTTCCAATCATTCACTCTTAATTTCTTCTAATTGCAGTTTTACTAGTACTTTTACTAGCTGCCCATTTATTTTGCTCCTAGTGACATCATGTTGTATTAACCATTTCCAGAGTCTCTGAAATTCAGGCTCCACCCAGCAGCCCTTCCAAATTTGCCACTCATTAAAATGCTATCTTGCTTACCTGACTTCCAAAAGTTAAGTGATATCACTGAACACTGTTGTTTCAAGGTTTTTTGCGTCCTCATCACAAAGCTTGCTATTAGCTCCAGCCTACAGAATATGACCATCCCTGGCCTTTTCAGCTTTTCTGCAAACCCCCTCACCAAGATATTCCATGCTGCTTTGATAAATGGTATATCCTCTGGGCTCTTTTATGGGACATATGCCACTAGTGAGACTTCTGGCCTTGTATAACATAATCATAATATAGTCCCTCTATCATACCTATATTTCTCTTTTAATCCCTTGTTACACAATATGTCTTGGAAATTCCAGCACTCATATGTCATGTGTGTTCCATGACTAGTAGCTTGTTCTCACCATCTCTGTAAGCTGTTGCCAGGGTGTTCAATTATCTATGCCCAATAGATAAAAACTCCTTTATTCAGCCCTTATGTTTTCCCCCGCCTGATCAAGCACTCCCAACATTCAGGGTCATGTGTACTCCCCCAGGTCCTAAGTGTGCATGTCAGCAGGTCCTGCGGTGATTGGGAGGTGTACCCCCTTTCCTTCCTCAATGGCCCAGTACGTCCATAACTGAGGCTATGTTATAGCTCAATGCTATTATTGCCTAGTGGACAGAAGGGAGTGAGAACAGATTTGGGGGAAATGGGGGGGGTTACATATTGTCTTTGGAAGAGGCTTCTGCATCATTTCCAAATGGAAGAGGGTTCCTAGTCTTTATAGGGAGAAAGAAGCTTTTCTTTAAACTCAAAAGACTCAAGGATATCTCGGGAATTCAAGATTTTTAGGTTATTAAAAACCTGGGTCATGGTCCTTCCCCCACCCCCAACCAAAGCCCTGATCCTGGAGCAGCAGACCTACTCTCTAAGGATTTGGACCATTTTGGACTCCAGCTACTGTTCAGTTCTGGTCCTAGTCCTGATTTCTCTGCCCTTCTGCTGCAGGAGATCAGATCTTCCTCTATGCCACTTCATCTAAGGAGACCCTCCTGGCTTCCAAACATAAATTTTAAGTGAAGATTAATCATTCTCAGCTACTTGTTTTATTTTTCTAAAGTGTCAATCAAGGTTAGCTAGAGCCATCCAACTCTATCTTCCTTGTGTTTGCTATTTTTCCCATACTTCTCAAATGCATATATTATAGCAGCTAATGCATTCCCTTCCACCTGGATGCCACCCCTGTTTTCTGTAGGTGAAACTCTTAACAATGACATTATCTTGTGCTAGGTGCTATCTGTGTTCCACCTACCACTAGTATAGGGTCCACATCGCCTGCCATACAGCTGGGTGAGCCTGCTCCAAACCCCATCCCCACACGCGCTCTCTTGGATTGCTCCTACCACCAACTGTCACAGATGGACCTTCTTGATTGAGAGATTAGCATACAGAAGGTTCATTAGGAAGAACTATGTGGCTCGATACCTGTGAAAGGGAAGGAGAGGGAAGCAGCTGGGCATAGCTCCCTGTGGCCAGCAATATAGCCTCAGCCAGAGCCTCAGTCTACTCTGTGGGGAATCCTGAAGATGGAACAACACTTCACAGCTCTCCCAAGCTACAGAAAGAGTCTGGGTCACTACAGAAAGCCTGCTTTTAACAAGAGAGGCTCTCTCTAGCTGAAGCCACCTCCAAAGAGGGTTGAGGGGTGGGAACTGTCTACCAGTGGCATGACCAAAAGTTAGGTGAATAGGACCTATATTTTGTGTCCTCTACACTACATCAAAATATCCACTAGAGAGTATCTTCTTTGTAATGGGAACAGGGAAGAGTATAAATGGAGCCAGGTGATCTCTTGGGGGCACCTCCAGTACTACCATGACTATTGGGAAATGTAATGACATAATAGCCATTCTAACAGGCCTGAGGTGGTATCTTGTTGTAGTTTTGGTTTTTTGTTTGTTTTACTATTTTATTTATTTATTTTTAGAGAGAGGGGGAAGGGAAGGAGAAAGAGCGGGAGAGAAACATCAATGTGTGGTTGCCTCTCATGTGTCCTCTATTGGGGACCTGGCCTGCAACCTAGGCACGTGCCCTGACTAGGGATCAAACCAGTGACCCTTGGCTTCACAGGCCTGTGCTCAATCCACTGAGCCACACCAGTGAGGGCGTATCTTGTTGTAGTTTTGATGTGCATTTCTCTAATGGCTAGTGAAGTTAAGCATCTTTCCTATATCTGTTGGCTATTTGTATGTCTTCTTGGGAGAAGTGTCTGTTCAGGTCTTCTGCCCGAAGTTAAAAACCACATGATTTGACTCATATGTGGCATATAAAACTGAAAGCAGCAAGTGAACAGATAAGACAAACAAAAGCTCACAGACACACCCAGGGAATAGTGTGGTGGTTACCAGAGGGAAGGGGGTGGGAGTTAGTAAAGGGTGAAGGGGGGCCAAATATATGGTGACAGAAAAAGATTGACTTCAGGCGGTGGACATACAGTGTAGTATGCAGGGGATGTGTCATACAGTTGTACCCTTGGAGCCTGTATAATCTTATTAAAAATTGTTGCCCCAATAAATTTAATGAAAAATAATGAGAGGCTAGAGGAACCCTTTATTACTAGACTACCTCAAAATAACTTTAACTGGCTGTATATGAGTTTGCCTGATGACACAATTCACTTAGGTTACTGTTAAGTCTACTGTGCCAAGATATTTTCACAGGGGAAGCCCACAGGATGGGTAATTCTCCTGGCTTAGTGTAATTGTGGAAGGCTTCACTTTCAGGATTTAGATAGCTAAAAAGGAGAGGAAAGCATCTTAGAGCTATAGCAGTGGCAGAAGCCTAGCATAAAGGAGTATTCCACTCGATACTAGAGGGTTTTGTTTGTTTTTTTTTGCATCAGAAATAAAGGATTGGAGGGTAAAGATTAAAAGCGCTATACACTTTGCATCATTACAGATCAATGAGGAAATGTTAAGTACATACACTTTTTAAATCACTCTATATCTTCTGAATAACAAAAGCAGCCAATATAAAAGAAGATGATCTCAGTGAAGAAATTCTCAATAGACCTTGGATTTCTTTGCTGATATGTTTTCAACCATGAATTCAAATAGTTTATAATCACCATTTCCTATGTGTCCATTATTTTAAAATGTTCAACATCTAACCCGAAGAGATCTGTTAGAAAGAAAAAAGTACCAGAAATATTTTTTGTGTGCTTGACCTTCATTGTAGTTCAACTTAAGATAGAGCTCTCATTGATCTGTGGAGGCCATTCGTTTTTTTAAAATTCTGTGTATTGCCTTTTTGAAACAGGGAGCAGGATGCTGAACTCTCCCCCACGCGTCATCCTGTTGCTAGCTAATGTGTCTGCTCAGATTCATGGGCGTGCTCAAGCCGGTCACAGTGGTGACGCAATGGCTCTCTGTGAATAACTTCGGCCTCCCTGGGAAGGCACTGCATGACCTTATGTGCCATCTGCCGGGCCATCTGTGTCTCCTAAATAAAAGCAATAGTCCCTGCTGACTAATATGTGCCATTCATTCAACAAACACTTATGAAGTGCCTACTATGTGGAAGGCAACTCTGACAGGTGCTGTAGGTAAAAGTCTCACCGAGAAAAGCAATGTGAAAGCAAGTAAGCACAAACCAGTTTCATCAGCAATACACAGGAGTATGTGAAAATTCCAAGGAAAGAATATCCACATTGGAAAGAATGTGCATAAAGAGTTTCTTTATGTTAAACTGTGTGCATGCTAATTAGCTTTTAATTTGGGCATATCTAAAACCAGAATCAATGGTAGTGATACGATGTCTTAAATTGCCTTTAGTCAGGTAATTATATTGGTCCTAAAATGAATGAAGGTGCACTGTTTTCAGCTTGTGAAGCACGGCCTATTATTCATCCTTAAATGAGCAGAACCCAGGGAGAAAAAGATGAACAGGCTTGGTAGGGGAAGGATTTTAAGAGGAGCAATGCTCCTTGTTACATTTGTAACCACTGACATTCTCTCATTTTCTTTCTCCTTCTTTGTGTTTGGTCATATTTATATTGGAAAAGCCTCCTGTACATGTGTGAAAATGGGAAGGATGCTCCTGGTGCACTCCCTACTAAGCCAGTTATGTTTCTGACTCTGATATTCATACAGCTTTACATTTATGGAACACTATGAGCCAGATGCTAGACAGCATTCCAGATGTAATGCCATTTAATCTCACACAGGAACTCTTTGATGTAACTATTAGTGTCGCCATGCCCACGAGTAAACTGAGGCTATGGGAGATTTAAATAATGTAGCAGCTGGGGACCCACAGGAAACAGATGGCATATTCAAAAAGGACAATTTTTCAAGGCGGAAATGGGTAAAGAAACCTGCAAGGGATGGCGAAGTACATGCAAAGGGCACACAGCAATGGCAATAGGAACAGGAACGTGCACCAGCAGGGAGCACTGCCTCACCTGCCCCCAAAGGGAAAGACAGCGGTGCATGTTACCAGAGACACATGATGGTCTGAGGGAAGCAGGGCCCTCCTATGGGAGTTGCAACCACAGAGCAAT
>PVKM010007464.1:0-41206 GCA_004027735.1 Carollia perspicillata | reverse complement strand
TAAGAGAGAGGGTGGGTTCTAAGACTCAGACATATTTAAGTTTGAATCTCAATCCATCCTTTTTTTTTCCTTATACGACTGTGAGAAAATCATTCTTTGTCACTTTAGGACAAAGTGACAGAGAAAATCTTTGTCACTTTAGGAAATTCTGTTAAATGGGAATAGTATACTCAATCCTGAAGGAATGCTGGAAGATTTTACCATGTATGTGCATGTGAAGAAGTACCTAGAACATAAACAGGTCTCAACAAGTGGGAGATGTTGTTAGACCCAACAACAAAAGGGCTTTCTCATACAATACTAAGGGAGGGAAGTATTTCCTTTTGGAAAAAAATTTTTTCAAAGTCTTTCAAAAATCTAAAAAGCATCACTTTTGTCCCAGTAATTCAGTTCCTAAGATTTTTCCTTGCAGAAAACTCACAGTATTACTTTCTCAGCTAAAATACCACAATCATTCCACATTACTCTCAGAGCGAATGTCAGTATCTCAAAAAAAATTTCTTTAGCTTACCCTCATGATCCTGCATGTGTTAATTTCTAGCCCCATCACTCTCATATCTCAGCCTGAATTCTAGTATAGCAGATCAATAATCGTCTTTCAGATCCTCAAAGGGGCCATGTGGCTACCATTCTAGCTGTCTAAACCAGCCTTTCCTTCCCAAGTTAATCTGAGCTCTTGTCTTTCAATACCACCTACCTCAGAAGACTTATCCTTAACTACACTCCTCAGTTAGTTGCCCTTCTTTGCATTGTGGAAAGTCTCCTACATTTCTATTTCCATACTTTCATAGTAGAGAATGTTCACTGGTTGATATCCAACACAAAATTTAAACTTCATATAAACATTAACATGGCTTTGATTCACATTGTATCTCCAATGCCTAACATGCCCATGTTTATGATATAGGTTCTATATTTGTTTATTGAAAGAATGCAAGAAGTAAATCCAGAACAAAAAGAAAGCAGCTCTAGTCATCACTGTATTAATTAAAAGAGTAAAAATGAGAACATGCCAATATGTTTCTAACTGGAAAATGGGTTAAATAAACAGCAATTTCCCATATGAAGGGATATAAATCCAGTTCATTTTATGTAAAATTATTTTATAATAGCAAATGAAAATGATAGCTATTATTAAGTAAAAATTCAAAATACAGGTTATACATTCTATCATCAAAATTATAAAAAATACATGTAGAAGAAATTGACTGGAAGAAATAGTCTAAAATATTAATGGACCTTTTCTATGGGTAGCAAGATTGTGAAAGACTTTAATTTGTCTTTACATAGTTCTGCATTTTCCAAATGGTCTAAAATGCATAGGCACTTGTGAGTTTCTGTTTTTGTTATTGTTGTTTTATAATGCATATTAACATTTCATTTAAAAGGATAAAGCATATTGCAATAGAATAGTGACCCGGGGCATATGGGTGAGGAGCTTAAATCTTGAGCTGACAGCAAAGGCCAGTCAGCAGCAGCACGGGTTAGTGTTTTTATTTATAAAACTGCAACTTTCCCAAGCAAGACGGGTGCATCCACTTGATGATTTATGCCCTTTGTCAAGAGAAGCCAAAGAACAGTAATTCTCTGATGCTAAGCCTTCCTTTGAAATGATGTCTAGTCACTTCACTCCCAAAATTCTCGATCAATTATATACTACCTGTTGACATCCTAAGGCATATTTTAAATGAATATGTTTCACACAGGAAAACTCCACAAATTCAGTGTAGATGCACTTTCTCTCCAGGTTCAAAAACCCTTGTGTCTACACAATAACCTTTGCACTTCGGTTCTGAGTCGAGGTACTTGCTAGGTAAATCATGAAGCTGGAAGCCCTTGACCGAGTACTTGCATGCTGTCTGCCCCACGTGGTCTGGTTGGGAAATACATTCTGGCTCAGCCTCAGACTGTTCATTTGTAAAATGGAAATAATTCAGTGATTGCATTATGTAGCAGCTTATTATTCGACTGAGATGTGATACTGGCCATTATAACACTTTTTAAATTTTGACTTATTACACAAATAACCCACTTTCTTGGAGAGACTCTTTCTCTTTATCTGGTGATAAATGTATCTGGTGATAAATTTTAACCGAGCTATTATGTCCTTAGGAACAAAATACCAATCTTTGACTGCTTTGTCTCTGGGGTGCGAAACACAGTGTTTGAAACATGGATGGTGTTCAAAAACTGTTTATAAGCAACTCTACTTTGCTGTCAGCCACACAATGGCACAATTATCAAATGATGTTTCAATCTTATAATAAGCCAGTCATGTACTAATTCCAAGATAAGTAAGAATAGTTTCTGGCCTCATAGCCTAGAGATCACTGAGGAAATCAATACTAAACAAATAAATACAAACGTGGAATGTGTTACATACCGAATCACAGGGGCTTTTACCTTAGACTTGTCTGGAGTCAAGCAATAGTTTCCAATGGAGATGACTTTTTAAGAAAAAATTGAATCCTTAAAAATGAAAAGAAATTCACTGGAGAAGAGGCTAGGTGTGGAGATGGCTGTCAGGAAAGAGGGAGTGATATGTTTGAGAGCTCTGTTATGAAGCTTCCATCACTAGTTTTCCCCGAAGTAGTGCATGAGACCCTGAGCTTCAACAGACTGTACCCTTTGTCTTTTTGTTGCTCATGCAGGAAGCAGTTAGCATCCCACAGTAAAAGTTTTGTAGCTGTTTAGTGACTGTATTAGTGGTCTCAATAGTATACTAGAATACCTTCATGTGTTAAAATGCATAATGCAGATGAAAGATATCTAGATCTAGATATCTTACCAATAGCAACTTCAAACTCTCTTCCTGCTAAAATCCTGACTTGGAATAACAAATATGTGATTAAAATAAAGCCAATGGTCATATATTGATTGGCTAAAGAGTCCATATGGTTTTTTTTTCTATAAAATAAAAAACACATCTTTCATTTTCACCAATAACATTATTGATCTGGATCTTTTGAGTATGTCAGCTATCTCCTGCTATCGGCTTCTAGTGGGTAGAGGCCAGGGGTGCTGCTAAACATCTTCCAATGCATGAGACAGTCTCACGGCAGAGAACTACTTGTCTGAATCTCAATAGTGACAAGGAACCTCACAAGGCACGTTTGATATGTTTGGTCATCACAACACCTTCTCCATAAACTGCAAAAATTATTTTTTGTGTGGTTCAGCCACATTTTTAACTTCCTTAAAATAATAAAGCATAATACACCAAAGATGCTGCATATCTTCTTCCATCTTCATTCAACATTAAAATAACTGTACAAAAATTCACCAATTTTGATGTTTTTTAATGCACACTGATATGACAGTTACCACAATACAATCTAGCAAAGGTGTTTTGAATAAGGTTACAGACAACTAAGCGCTACTAGAGCCATGCTAGGAAAAAAACTAAGTGAGTTTTTTTGGCCAGCCCAGTAATTCACCTCTCCTTCTATGTATTGTCCTGTGCTTATTTGAAGTTCTATTATTAGCAAACAACCCACCTGGAGCATATGCCCACAGTGGGCCAAAAAACCTTCTTACCTGGGAAATATTGTCATGTTACATTTTTGGCTTTTACCAAAGATAATAATAATAATCAGCCTGATGACAAAATATAAGCAAATTATGAGACTGATGCTGCCCGTAGGGCTCATTTCGCTGTTTAATATTCTTTGCACAAGGACCCCTAGAACACATTAGTTTATTGCTAAAATATGGACCTCAGTTTGTTTAGTACAGTCTTTCTGAACTTGTTTTCATTAATAGTCTTTCCTCACGAGTCTTTTTAGATGTTACTTTTTCTAATAACCATCACCATGATGTGTTCATAGTACAGATATTCTACTTATCTGTTTATGTACTTGAGGCCTCTTGGAAGACCACAGTCATTGTAACGTATAAGATTTTTTTACCCTCCTCAAACCAAATTTTGTCTTCTTGGGGGAAATATCACTTCCCTTGAGAATACGTGTTAATATCAGAAATCACACTGTTTCTGTCCCACCCCATCTTTTACTCAAGTTTGTGCTTTTCCTTATGAGACAACAGATGTTTTTTTTTAAATAATGGTGTATAGATTTAGACAAACTTCTAGTCTAAAAATCAAACTCTTGTTCTGAACTCTATACTTTGGCAAATTATTTAACGTCTCAATTTCCCCAGTTTTCTTGCTGGACAAATGGATATAATGATACAGAACAGAGAGGACTGTTGTAAGAATTAGATAAGATAATGCATGTAAATTACTACTGTACACAGGAAGTTCTTAGGAAAATTGTAGTGCCTTGTCAGTGTTACCAGGCTAACATCCTGGGTGGGGACGTAAGTGAAAAACAATGTGGAGAGAGTTCGGATCAAATTTTGGTGTGATCTGTGACCCTGAGGAAGAATGGTCACGTTGAGAGTGGTTAGGAGAAAGAAGTCTGGGAATCTCAGATGGTAGTGGGCCATGGAAATCAGAACTTGGTACATGAGGATGTCCACTATTCTACCACAGTAGCTCTAAAATTTACTAGTGGTGTGACCTGAGAAATGTACTTAATTTCCAAATTTTAATCTTGTCATTACTGAATAAGGGAGCTAGTATTGACCACACATCAGTTGTAAATAATCAATTAATTAATTGCATATACAAAGCAATATGTGTGCCTGGTGGATGGTAGTTCACTTTGGAAGTATTAAATCATTGAGTCATAAATGAATTTAAACTGTCATAAAAGATAATTCTTAGTGAGACATATAGACTGGTTCACAGTCTCAGAATCATAGGTGTTGAGGTTTATGAAAAGGTGATAATTGGAAAAGTCTAAGCTACTTTATTTTATTTTTATTTTTTAAAGATTTTATTTATTTTCTATTTTTAGAGAGAGGTGAGGGGAAGGAGAAAGAGAGGGAGAGAAATATCAATGTGTGGTTGCCTCTTGTGCATCCCCCACTGGGGAGCCTGGCCTGCAACCCAGGCATGTGCCCTGACTGGGAATCACACCAGTGATCCTTTGGTTTGCAGGCCTGCACTCAATCCACTGAGCTACGCCAGCCAGGCCTACTTTCATTATTTTAAAAAGAATAGCAGAAATTAGGTATGTCTCTGAAATTAAAAAATTTGGAAATGTTTTACATTATAAAATATATATTTTTGTAACATCTATACAAAAACTACAGGTTAGTAGTTTTTTACAGTTTTTTTTAAATTAAGTTTAGAAAATGAACTATTTTTGAATAAACCAAAATTTCAGAGCCAGAAGATTGGGATAAGTCTGCATCTAAGTCTATATCCTTTCTGTGTCTTACTTTTTTTTATCCATCACATGGGGATAATATCTACTGTGAAAGATTACCATCAGGATACAGTGGGGTAATATGCATAGGTCATCTGCAAAATGATTGGCATAAAAAATTTTCTCTAAAGATCACTCTCTCCCATCCAGTAACAAATGCAAGTGTAACATAATATTTTGGAGTCCAATGTCTTATGGGAAGGAAGGCCAAGACAAAGAATCCATTGTGCTAAAAGCAAAAAAAAAATATTGTTGTTGCACACAGCAGTCAGGAGACCGTGGTAGTAATGCATGAGTGAGAGACTGGTGACTCGTGCCATAGAGGTGGCTGCCTGGAGGGAGAGGGAGACCCTTTTTATGAGAAAGATTTAGAGGGAAGTAAATCAGATATAATTGGTGTCATCTTACATTGGCTAGACTGGGGTTTGGCGTTGAATTGGACATTAAATCCAGAGAAATCTGACCTCAAAAATCTCTACCTACCAGGAAACCACAATGTTTCCCCCATGTTCTCTAAGAAAAAGAAATATATTTCAGGTAAGCTTATATTTTACAAAATACCTCCTAAAAAATCTTTGTCGACACCCTTATACATGGTCATTGCTCAGTTAATCTCTCTTGAGTAAATGACAGGCTCGCGGGGTGAGCCAAGGCGTGGATGAAAGGGAGACGGGGTGAATGTGTGGCGCTGAGGGACCGGTTGCTTCGTGTGGAGTAAGTGGCTTTGCACACATGTACTGCAAAAGAAGTAAAGTGTGTGCTGCTGGTTATTCAGGAACATCAGACGAATCAGACAACCAGAGCGATGCTAGGAAGACTAGTTACTGGAAGAATCTGGCACAGATGGCAGAGTCGTTGATTCATCCATGACTGATCCTAGAAGGGCCCACAGAAATGCAGTAGTTCAACCCTCTTGACTTGAAGAGGAAGGCGAGAAAGAAACAGTGACTTGGGAAGGACTGTTCAGTTTAATATGTGACCGAGCTATAATTCTATCCCAGTTCTAATAATAACTGCTTGTCCTGTGAACTTCTGGCTACACGATCCTATAAAGCAATTAGAAATAGTAAGACGCTTATTTCTTTCTCTTTCCGCCTCTGTGAGAACAAAGTATTATTATATTATTATTTTTAAAAATAATAATCATCATTTTATATTTTTATTTAAGAAAATAATAATGTTATATCATTATAAATTAATAATATATTTTATTATTATTTTTCATTATTTGTCTGATTTTTTTGGAGGTAGCTTATTCTGGATGGGTGTGCCATTCTCCCAAGCAGCATTCAAGACCTTTAAGCAGAAGGAAATTAAAGAAATGTTCTTGCTTTTTTATTTATAAAGTCATACTTCTGCCAAACAAGACTAGAGGATATATGTATCATATATACATCTTTCCCTGTTAAATGGAAGAACTAGAGTAGGATTTATAAGCATTCTTTAGGGATCATAGTTAGTCACAGTTTCTGAATATATATGATTGATTATAAAACATACATGAAAATTCTGAAATATCTAAAATTTATGTGCATTGCATAGGTAAAATATATATATAAACAGAGGGACAGGCTTATATGTCATGCAATAAATCCAAACTAAAGGAATTCAGTTTTGCCAACTTTATTTTGCCCTTGAGATATAATTGATTTGTTATAAATCAGAAGTCATGGTATATTTTGAAAACCCAGGCTCTTAAATTTGACTTTGAGCTCTACTTAAAAATTTTATCTAACTTTTATAATTTGGGTTCGTTTTCAAAAATAGATTGGATGCAGTTTCAACTTGTAAGTGATGTGACTGCAAGGTCTGTGTTCACCATTATGTTATTAGACAACCACAGAGAACCAGAGGGTTATTTTTATAGTAAGTTACATTCTTGAACACCATGTGAGTAGAAAAAATATGTTAAAGCCCTTTACAAACTATTATAAAAGGGGGCTATCAAAGTGTGACATGGTGTTTAGTAGCAGCTGCGTAACCTCAGCATCCGTAATGAGTTGTCTCTCTGGGGCATTGACTTGTTTAAGTGGGCACAAACGGAGATGAGTGAAGTTTCACTCTGCACCTTCACCATGGTCAAGTGCTCCTAGACAGGGATGCTGCCAATTCACCACCAGTTTCTGAGAACAAGGCCCTGACTGACCAGGAGGTAATATTTTACAACCATCTCTCACATCAGCATTGCAGATGTATCACAGCACAGCAACATTGTTCCACCATCCCCAAGGAAGGCATGTTTGTTTCTCTTTTTCCATTCCAACATAAGGACTATTAGTAGCTACAGTTTCTCAGTAACAGTCATTATAATGGCTGTTGTTTCATAAGCATCTATTATGAGCCAGGCTATATGCTTGGTATTTTCATACACTCTATGTCTTTTAATTTTCTTAATGATGACAAGAACTAAGTTGTAGACCAGGACTCTGGATATCTGAAAATGTGCCTGTCTTAACCAAGTTTACACAGCCAGTCTTCTGTGAAAGGAAGGGGTTTTTTGGATCTGACTCCAGGCCTCTTAGTGCCCTAACCTCTCAAGGGCTTAGATTAGGGTTCATAAACCCAAATGCTTACAGGGGTCAGGGGTGTTACATAATTCAGTGATGTCTGTCAGGTGCGTGCTGTACCTACAAAGCTCTAACAATGCTCTCCATCAGCTAGATCTTGCCTGTGGACATAGAAACTAAAGAATTCCAGAATAGATGTTTTAAGAGAGTACTAGGTTTCAAACATTATTTGTTTTTCTTAATCTGAAAACTCCTGATTTTTAAGTGATTACTCTTGCTTTGGGTTTTAATTTTTCTTAAACACTGTACTGATCACATAATACATCTAAAGACCAGATTTGACATAAAATCTGCTGGTTTAAAACATGCAGGTATTAGAAAACTTAGAATGACCTCCTCAAGTAGAGAAATTTATTTACTTAAATATTTCCTGAGGGTGTGGGTGGGTTGGTTCTTTTCATATACATGGGGGATTTATCTATGTTTCTATTAATGTGGAATTAATTCATCAGTGTAACTCAGAAATTAATTTATAATATATCCTAATATTGTTTATGTTGTTTCCAATAGGATCAATTAATTTTTCCTGTTCTCTCATTTCTCATGAGAACAATCTCATTGATGTTCTCATCTATCATTGTGAATTTTCTCTATGGCCCTTACTTTTACCAAGTACAATTCTTCTGGATCAAATTTGATTAAGTTTAAAATTTACCTGTACATTCTTGGGACACACCATATTCTGTTTGTATGAATTATTTCTTTTCCAGTAATGTTACTTAATACTTAATTTATTAATTGAGTAAAGCCTGTTGATTTGTATTTATGTCTTAGCAAACTCATGAGAAAATGGTGATTGAGTCCCTTTGGAAAATCCAGGGTTGCTTCACCTTCTAAGAATTCTATAAAGTATTTCTGATAATTTTGCACATCCTGTCCTGGCCATTTATGCAAGGGCTACACAGAGATTATTAGAGAAAGGAGAGCTCAGAGTTGGTGGAAACTGCCGTATTTATATAGGTTTAAACACTTGAGTGCTGTATTTCATTCTCCTGCCTGAGTAAGTTAAAGTTTCTCTTCCAAAATACTTGCTGAGTGAGGACACATTTTAAAGTAATGCTCGTTTAACAAGGCTGACAAATATAAGGAGCCTGAAATCCATGAAGAATATGACAGAGATTGGTAATTGATTCTGTCTTATAATCCATTGTGTCTTCTTAGACTAAGGCTGTGTTTTGTTTGAAATCCAGTCCATCTTGTTCTTAAGTGTTATTGAAACATAGCCTGTAATAACAGCCGCAGCCCTTCTGAGGTAATACCTAGCTGATTTACCACTAATTCGCTGTCAAGTCCCCTTAACCCTGTACATTTAACCACTTTTCTTTTAATCTTGGAAAGTGTTATGTCTTTATATGACCATATTTACTGAAAGGAAAAGTTCTATTTTTGAAATGTATTTAATGCTTATGTCTTTAAAGAGAAAATGGGACTTTTTAAAAGAGTTTAAGTCTCCTGACAGCCTCAGGAGATAATCAAAATCTAATACCACAGGCTTCATGCTTGTTGTGTGGAGAAAACAGCATTTGATGCTGTATCTGAAAATCAATCCAATTTAAATTGAGGGTTACAGGGTCTCTCTGTTTTGTTTTCCCTACAGTTAAGCTGGTACTGTGCTCACAGCCTTCATGTGGCTGCTACATTATTTCATGGTTCTAGGGTGGGTGTTTTGCTAGGGTCTGCCAGTCTCTTCAAACAGCATGTCCAGTCTCCCGTATTTCATGAAAAAGATGGCCTAAGAGAGAGAGACTATCTATTTTGTCCTCTCTATTCCATTCATATCCTCCAGGAATTATTACCATACTAATTTTATTGCCAGTAATAGTTACCATTGAGAATCTACAGTGTTCTGCTAAAAGTAGAAGCCATTCATTTATATTTTTCAAGTCCTGAAAACTACTCTGCAAGGAAGATAGAATGTCTCTTCTTCACAGTGCAAACTTAAAATCTCAGAGGGTCTGAGTGCTCCCCAAAGGTATGCTAAGTCCATTGACCACTCTGCTTTTCCTGCCACCAGGGCTACATGTAAATGAAGCTGTTTTTTTTTTTTTTATCTTGGTTGTACAGTGAAATTTCTTTTCTGTCTTCACATTCTTTTAATATCTGGTTTTAAACTCATATATAGCCTGTAGAAGTATTTGTTTTGTTGTTTTGGTTTTTTGTTTGTTTGTTTTTTTTCTTTTTGTTCTTTTGGTGCTTCCCCCTGCCCTGCCCGTACCTGTGCTGAAGGGGTTTTACTTTGTGGGGAGAAGGAGTCAACATTTGCCAAGTTTTTTTTTCCCCTATAATGTACTAACTTCTTTAACAGGCTCTGGGAACACTTAGATACTTAGTACATTATAACAGCTAAACTTTGCTCAGCAGTCCACTACATCTTAACCACTGTTTCAGGAGTTTTATATGCATTATTAATTTATCAAGTCCTCACTACAACCCTATGAGATAGATACTGTTTTTACCTTTATTTTTGGATGAGGAAACCGAGATACAGAGAATTTACATAGTATCTTGCTGAAAATGGTGGAGGTAGGAATCAAAACAATAGACTCTGGCTACATAACCCAGGTAGTTATACATTCACTATACCATGTCTCCATGTTATAGTTCCTGCACTCAAAGAGCTCATACTCTGTTGGAGAAGACATGTACAGATTAATTAGTATGTCCTATTACAGTGTAATACATTGATTTACACAGAGCACTATAGAATAATAAAGGAGACACCCCTGTTAGAACCTGGAAGCTATTGGTGAACAAGGGAGACAAGTGAGCAAGGAAGGCTTCTAAGAGAAGTAGTACCTGCCCTGAGTGAGCCTTAAAATGTGAAGTGATGAGAGGGATGAGTCCTCTGGCCAAGAGAGCCAGGATGTGGAAAGTGATTTTGAAATTTCTTTTTAACGCTATAACTTTTAATCATCTAATATGCATATGTTCTATTGCCGATTGTACCTCAAATCTGAATTGCACTTTACAACTGTTACCTCTCTTGTACAGTGAGGTAGGCCAAGCAAAACACCAATCTTTCCTTCCTGAGAGATGCTGAAGTCGTGTTAGGAGTAAAGAGGCACTAAAGTTGTTACACAGCTATCTAGTGGCGGAGCCGAGACTCTGAGACCCCGGCTCCATGATCTTGCCATTGGACCCTGGCTTCTGTCAGGAGTCAAGTTATAAGTCATTATGTTTCTAAGGTGTTTCTAAATAACAATGGTGATTATTGATTACTGGATGCTTATGAAAGAGAAGGTACAGTAATATGTACAGAAGGTACATATTAATAACATAATATGTAAGCGTTTTTTAAAAAATTAGAAACCCCTATGTGAGAGATATTACCGTGTCAGTTTCATAGGTGACAAAAGTGGAATTTGAGGAGAATATGTGATTGTCCCAATAATATTAACTCTACCAAAACTGGTAATAAACAAAGCCAAGACTGCCTCTACAGTCTTCAATAAGCAAACAGTTGAATTTCATGGTCAAATTCAAATAAGCCTTTAAATGTTTGTGCTAACATAGTTACTAGTAGTATGTGTGCTTGACTCTCTCACTTGGCAACTCTAGAATACTCTCTCTTTTTAAAATCTGGACTCTGCCCCAGTTTCTAGCTCCATGACAATACTGTCTTCTCAAGGTACCATCGCTGTCCTTTAAAGCTGACCGTTAGACCAAACATTCACGATAGGATAATAGTCTGACAGGTGTTCTGTTTTCTCATTTTTATTGTATTCTGCAAACAATGGATGGGTAACTTGTTAGGTGATGGTAAAAAAAGAAAAAAGACCAGGAGTCATTCCACCAACACTAAGATGCTCGGCTCTGCACCCGATCTTTTTAGAGCCAGAGCACACATCCCAGCTTGTAAGGGCATGTCACATTCCTCTCTTCACATGCTGTCTTCAGAACGTCAAATGAAGCCAGGTATTATCATCTCTGTTTTACAGAAGAGGAAACTGAGGCTTGGAGCCGTTAAAAGGATGTTTCCAGATGACATTGGTTAAAGTAGAGGCAGGGTTCAGGTAGAAGTCTTCTAATTTACATGTCCCTACCCTGTTGTGTTATGCCCTTTATTACACAACCATCAATGCTGGGGTTTTTTTGTTGCTTTTGTTTTTGCCATAGTCCTAGGTGGGATGCCCTTCATACCCTTGTTCTCTAAATTATTGGCTTCTGGTTTTTCAGAAGCTAATTATCTAACTTTAAAGTCTTTTTTGAATGATTGGGCACCTTTTCCCCAAGTTGCTATTATGTCTTTAGCAAGTATGAGTCAGGAGAACTACATACTGGTTTCAGACGTATTGCCTACTCTGCACAGATAACTAAATATCACAATATGTTGCATCAGCTTCACGTGCAGGAGCCCATCATGTTCTTCACGGGAGGGACACAGTATTAAGAGGAAGAACATGGGCTCTCGTGTGGATTACGTGTGTTCTTGCCCTGAGTCTGACTGTAACTCTGTGTCCTTGGGCAGCTCGGCTCTCTGTTTCAGCTTCATCTGGTAAATGTGCATGAGAGCAGCACCCAATACGTAGTATCATTGTGAGAATGAAATGAGATGCGTGCAAACGACTTAGCATAGTACCTGACGTGCAGTAAACATTGCACAAATATTTTTCATTGTACTATTTTACAGTTTTTAATTGTCTTATTTTGTTTTATTTTATTTTAGTAAGAGAAGGAGCACTGGCCAAATTTCCCACGCTGCTAGTATTATCTAGCTGTGTAGACATTCTGTCTATTGCTTGAACTCCATTCCCTTCATCTCCTAGAAATGCCTTTGTGGATTTCTCATTGTGATTTGGACTCCTTCTCTTTTTTAGACATTTTTACAGTTGCCTTTCTGAGTTTCTTCCAGGCAAACTACTCTCCTCTACAGATACCCCCTCCTCAGTACTGTTCTCAGTACTGAAGCTGGTCTGCTTCATTCACCAACTGACTTGCACTCGTGCTCCGTCATCCTGCAGTTTGTTACAATCTCTGACCACTGACAGTTCCTTCCAGTATCTCACTGTCACTGCTTTAATTCTTTTCTTTCATTTTTACTGTTTTCTGGAACACTTGTACTCATAGCATTATTCAGATACAGACACTCTCATTTAGTCTTCACTAAAAAACCTATCGTGTAAGTGCTATGATTTCCATTTTAGAGATGAAAATAACTGAGGAACACAGGGATTAAGAAACTTGTTCAGGTCACCCGACAGCAAGTAGCGGAATTCTGATTGCATTCCATGCTCTTCAGACTTCAAAACCCTTGTCGGCAAGAACAGCAGTGCTTTTGGCTTGCTTCAGAGGGAACCAGGAACTGTCAAAGCCTCACTCAGGTGCGAAAGGGCAGGGGAGATTGGGGGGTAGACAGTGTCATGTCAGCACATGCACCTTGCTAGGTAAGTATATTCAAAAGAACAGATACAAATGTAACTGGGCCCCAGGCTGTGGAATGAAAAAAAGAGCAGCAAAAAAAGAAGAACCAAAAATACAAAGACATTTTTGTTGCAAATCCATGCTTTTGTGATAAAAGCAAATGCCTGAACTCCCGCTGTGACTGTATATTTTTCTCAGAGAACAAAGCTTTATAATAGTATCCTTGTCTCAACTAGACTGACAAATTAACACTTACCGATGGTGGTCCACACCTCTCCACCACACAGGGAGGCAGCTGTTGCTAGCAAGCATACTAAGAGTTGCTATAGACTTCCTAACTCGAGTATCTGTCTGATATCCTCTATGGGTGGCCCTTAAGAAACAAATAAATGTATATGTACATGAAAATATACATATATCGAACAATGCATATACACATTTCCTTATTGATTCATTTTAAAGTTTATTTTATCATAATGAAAAGCTTGGCCTATGAAGAAAACATGCACTTTGAAAGTAGAAAGAGATGGGTTCTTTAAAAGATTTTATTTATTTATTTTTAGAGAGGGGGAAGGGGAGGAGAAAGAGAGGGAGAGAAATACTAACGTGTGGTTGCCTCTCATGCTCCCCCCACTGGGGACCTGTTCTGCAACCCAGGCATGTGCCCTGACTGGGAATCGAACTGCCGACCCTTCGCTTCAGAGGCCCATGCTCAATCCATTGTGCTACACCAGCCAGGGTTAGAAAGAGATATTTATTCAATTTATGTACATTTATAAAACATATTATATGCATGTATTCCATATAATTATATATACTTATAGTATGTTCATGTTCAATAGGTAAGAGTTTATGGTATAAGCATATATATTCATACAACTATTATATATGTGATGTATATGCATACATTTCTCTATATCTTCTCTGTTTAGCTATTTATCTAACAATCTATGTATCTATCTATCTGCCTACATCTCAGGGTGTGTATGAATCAACCCACAGACTGCTACTAGAAGGAACACAGGCTTTAGAGTCAGATAAGTCTAGATTTGAAATTCAACTCACCTGTCCGACAAATATATAACAATAGACAATTTACTTTTATTACTTTAAGTCATAGGATGTTGAGAGCAGCTACCTTAGGCTTACTGCTGTGACAGTGATATGAGAATTTAGGTAAAGCACAAAGCACAGATGTGGCATGTATTAAACAGTCAATAAATATTAGCTGTGATAATGCTGATAATTTATACTCATACATTCAATTCAACACTAATTAAAAATATTGTACTAGTATATATGACATGCTTGCAAAATACAAATAGGTTTATGCATGTGTTAGCATTTATCAAGCATAATTTGCCTACCTATTCATACTTTTATGCAGTAAGTATACATAAATATATTTCATTCAACATGCATTAATTGAAAAAAAATTGAACTAGTCTCTATGTTAATCCCTGAAGTGTTCAAAATAAACCAACTGCATGTACTGTATTAAAACAGTACTAGAGGTATTCAGGAAAAAATGTTCACAAATGAATCATAATGTTATATAAAATACAATAGCAATGAAGGGAGAAAGAGAGAATCAATTCCTTCTGCTTTGGCGGATGAAGAAAGGAATTCATAGGATGGGAGGCCATTGAAACAAGCCCGACTAGCAGGGCGTTCAGCCTGTTGGTGTCTCTGGAACACAGTGGAAGGAGAGTTGTCTCAGACTGCACGGTAACACATTGTGACACGCCATCACAAAAACATTTTCATAATGTTTTGAGTAAATTTACAATTTTGTGTTGAGCCACATTCACAGCCATCCTAGCCACATGAGGCCCGTGGGCCAAAGGTTGGACACCCCTGCAAGGACGAAAAGGAGCTCACTAAGAGGAGTAAGGAGGGACAGCAGCCCCTGCAAAAGCATTGTAGCAGGTGAGCCCGAAAAGCATAGATTAGTTTGTGCACGGCTTTTGCTGTCACATTGCTTAGTTTGAACTTTATAGGTAGTGAGGAGCCATGAAAGACTTAAATGAGAGGGTAACTCGAATACATCTATGCTCTAAAAGGTCGTTTACTACAAAGGTAAGATAGGAGAAAATGGGGAAATACCATTTGGGAGGTTATTTAAAAGTTAGCAAAGAATTATATTTGTGTAATCTCTTCCACTTTAGAAAAACAGATTCACTATTATAATTGCTTCCCATGCAACTCTATGAGGCTTACCTATATTCTCATTAGACTGTTAGCTCCTGAAACCTTTTTATTTTTTTTGGCCTAGTGCTTTGTGGAGGGTCAGAAGTAAACAAATGTAAGCAAAGCAAGTTTAAATGTAGGATAAACAAAATAGTGATTTCCCCCCTCAGTTTCAAGATAAAAATGGGGATCCAAGAGACTCAAGTCTTTTAGCAGCCACATCTGCCAGCTTATACGACAGCTTATACTCCCCACCAGAGTTTCTGCATATGGCCATATCTGATGCGCATAATGTTACTGTGAAATTTCATTGTGCCAAAAAAAAATTGGTTGGCCTAGAAGCAAAGCGATTTTCATCCCCTTGCTATGCTTCCAAGTACAAACTCTGTCGTATGTACCTGAACTCATTAATCTTTTCTCTTGCACATATATTTTCAAAGTCATTTTCAATTTAACATGCTAAAAAGTACCAAAATTTAACGTAGAAAGGGACAAAGCCAGAGGTACCATCCAAATTGTCTAACTACAAGTAGGTATTTGTAAGTTTGGGGGAAGTCACCTCTCACATGGATGATTCTACATTTTTAGTCAAGTGATAAATTGCTGCTTGCACATACAGGGAGGATAGCTGGACTTATAAATAAAAATAGGACATATATAATTTCAGATAAACATTGGATAATTTTTGTGTAGGTGTGTCCCATGCACTATCGGTGACATTTCCCTCACATTTCTCAATTCACCCTCTCCATGCTCAACTTTAAACCCATTAAAACCCCCTCTGTCCTCATGCTTCAGTCCCCATGTTGGCATCTATGGCATTCTCAAGGTATTCTTCTAGAATATGCCCCTCTCTTGAGCTCCAGTTGAATAGCCCAAATTGTCTTTTGAAATGTTCCTCAATTTCTTTACTGCAAAATGAGAATATTAATCATACAGTGAGGATTTAATGCATGATTCTTTTAAGCATATAGAATAATTCCTGGAGTATATTGACGTCAACCATATGATATTGCCATTATTTATAGGTCAAATACTGGTGAGTTCTGACAGTAAGCATATGTGGTTGTTCACAATTATTATTATTATTGGTGGTAGTATCGTCCTCTCCCACCAATTCTAAAGTAGTTTGTCACCTCGCTCATGTGACAGCACCACAACGCTCTGTAAGAATGACTCAGATGCACATTCAAGTTCAGCACCTGGAGTATGGCAGGGATTCAATTCCACTTGCTAGGCTTCCTTGCGAATAACTACCAAAATAATCTTCCTAAAACTCAGGCTACCTCAAACATCAACTATGGCCTTATTTCTGAGGTCATGTTATAAAACGGATCTGCCAGTGAATAACTGTGTGACCTCTGACAGGTCATTTCACTGCCCTCATGCCATGGCTTGTACTCACACTGCCCCTTTAACACACACTCTGTCCTAACTGGAAAAAGTTACCACTTCCATTCTTCTCCATAATTGGCCCCCATCCTTCAAGCCCAAGCTTATAAACTCTTTCAGACATTGTTTTATTTTTTTTAATTGATGCAAAACTCTGTTACCCCTCAATCATAGTCCAGGCTGTAAATATAAATCTCAGAGCATTTAGCATATGGAAGGTGCTGGGATTTCAAAGCATTGCTGCTAGATGTCCTCACACATATTATTGCCTTTCATCCATACTTTCATCCTGTGGAGCAACTAATGCCATATCCCATACTTTCAAGTATGGAAACTGACCTTCACGGAAGGTAAACACTTTCTGCCAAGAATTCGCATCTCCTGAGAAAACTAATACCCTAAGCCTGGTGTGGCATTTCCACTCTGACAGAAGACACGTGTCCTTAACAAACCTTAGTAGGAACCTCGGAGTGTTCTTCACAAATCTTTCTGTAATCTGTTCTTTCTATATTTTATTCCCTGGGTTACATTAGGAGCTTCTTGAGGCTAAGAAGTACATCTGATTGAATTTATCATTGTAGGTTTTGCTTCACATTGCATAATAATAAGAACAGCTAGTTATTGAACAGCTATTTTACAAAATATCAATACTATGCCATTAATTTTTGTCCATCTTCCTAATTCTTTAAAATGAAATAAAGCAAACAAGCAGAAAGTAGATCTATTGACATTTAACTTATAATTGTTAACTAGTATTAATTTTATTTTACAAGTAAAGAACCTGAGAAATAAAGCCATTTAGCTGGTGAGTGAGGAGCTCATAAATGAAGCCAGGCGCACTTGCTCTGAAGTTCGGTACTCCCCAGTAAGATGCAGTGCCCCATTTATTTAAGCCCCACCTACTAGGTAGACCTATATGTCCCACAGGTGCTCAAAGTCAGGTTGAAAGAGATGAGAAGTTGCCCATTTGCTTTTTGACTTTAGAGTTTTGGAAATGCGCAGTTGAAAAGTTGTCCATGTAAAATGACCAACTTTTTTTTAATCCTGACTTTCACTGGACACAGTGATTTCCTTCACCCAGTTATTTTTTTCAACAAATATGTATTAAGATTTTACTATGCATTAGAACACTGTGCTCAAGGTTACAGATATAAGTTTAACAAGCTGAGCCTGGACCAGCCCTCCGGTGCTCATAGTTCAGTGGAGAAAGGCAATCAGGAACTAAGTTATTCTAGATGAGCGGCAATCACCTTGGTTTGGAAGGGTGTGGCCAGGATGGCGTCCTTGGAGGAGGATGATGGAAGCTTCTGAGACCCAGACAAGAAAAACACTGAAGACAGAGGGAGAAAAGGCACAAATTCATCACACTGATGCAACTGGAAAAGCCAGCATTCGTGCTGCCTGTCACCTACCAGACCCAATAAGCAGAAACAGGGATTGAATTTTTATGGGGGCTTTATTCAGACAGCCGGCGATCTGAGAAGGCAGAGGGTTTGTACCCTAAAAGACAGTCTTATATTTTGTTTCAATCCAGCCTTTTTTTGTAAGAGGGTAAAAGTGTAAGTAAGGGGTCTGGAATTAAATGGAGAAAAGTGTAGGTAAGGGATTTGGAATTCAGAAAAGAGGTTAATCAGATAAAAGCTGCAGTTTAGCAGTTTCCCCAACATCCTTCCATCTGCTGACTGGTTATTTTCTTTATCTGTGTCCTGTGTCCTGGGTGATTTTCTTTATCTGTGTCCTAGGCAGTGGACTGTCTCTCCCTGGAACACAGTGGCCGGGATACCACCTTGATTGCTTATGGTCTCTTCTGGAGCACAAAGGTCAATCACTTGTGGTCTCCTGGAGTTAGGGTGGGCCGTACCAACAGTCCCAGAAATAGTATAGCTTTTTACATGCAATAATGAGTAGGCTTACTCACAATTACCTTAAACTAAAATTTTCTAATTCTCGGCTCCCTCATCAATAAGAGGGAAAATATCACATGATAGAAAAACAAAAGAGTATTTTAAAGTACCTGGCATGAAGGGGCAAGGGGCTAGAGGGGAAGGCAGAAGACAGAATTCTCCGGCACTGCCACCGTATTAAGCGCTTTGGACTTTACTGAAAGGCCATGGAAAAGCTCTAATGGAAATGTAGCTTGAGTCAACCTAACATTTCAGAGCTAACAGGTATATTGAAAATCCAACTATACTTACTGTCCTACATCTGTATATAAAATATAAAAAGATTCAGGATTTGCTGATCCTGTTTACAAGATCTTCAGGTTTCAGAGAGTACAACAGCCTGCCTTACTTTTCACAGCTCAGGTTGTGTTTGCAGCTTCACTCGGGGATCAAATCACCTTCTTCTTTGTGCCCCAAGTCCATTTCAAGGCCAAGCTATGTGAGAGAGGAAGAATGGAGACTCACATGGCCATCTTCACAAATGTTTCCCTGGTTATAATCACATCACAAGGTGTTACTCCAGGAATTAATTATTTTGTTACTACTTTGTCATTTTCAAAGTGATGCCAAATACAAAAAAGGAAAAAGAACAAGAAAAGTCCTGCATGAGTACAAAGTTGGTTTCACAGGGACCGACGGAGAAGTCTCTGATATTTTTTCTCTTTGTGCAATCAATGTTTCCTTTAGTTAGAAAGGGGCTCCAATCTATCAGACTGCCGTGAGTGCCCCTTTGAAATCTTCAGGGTGATAATTTAAGTGAAATAGAAATGGAGAGAAGGAAAAGGTCACATCCTTGGAAATTTTTTGTGATAAAGGATTTTCCAGGCTGCTTAATAAGATGGCACAGAGGGGATCAGCATTACAATTAAGTTTGCAATCTTTTTGTACCTAGTGACTCCTTCTAAATAGCGTCTTTGGTCTCCTTAGTTTTCTTGCAACAATAAAGGTGATAAATTCCTCCAATGCTTCTAATCTTGTGAGCAGACATATTTAGCCCTGAAGTTATCAGCTGTACCTAAGGGAAACAGTCTCATCTTGTTTAAATCTTCTTTTCCAGAGTCATGTCTGTAATTTCCTGAGATTTACAAATTGCTTTCCAGATTTATTATAATTCCTCAAATTCCCTTAGATTGTACTATCTTTTCTGGATGGAGAAAAGAGTAGGAAAAATAGAATTTAAAGTCAATCAGTCTTAACATTGAACTATGAGGTTGCTGATGTTTAATTCTAAGTCACTCAGCTCCGCTAAGGCTCAATTTCCTCATTTAGGCTTGCTCGTTTTGAGTTAGATAGTATGTGCAGTATCTGGGCAAGCACCTGGAGCAGTGTTTAATCGGTACACAGAGTTGCTTGCTCACCCCTAGTTCTCACTTTTTTCAGTAATATTCTTCCTCTTTTTCTCCAAATTCTAGCCATTCTTTATGCTCAATTAAATCCTACTCAAAAGAATAATCTCTGTGTTAATACCAGGGATAAAATATGAATAAGACATTTCCCGACCTTCAAGGATATTTCCATTTGGAAAGGGAAATAAGTATGTGAACATCTAAATCAAGCATGACACTGAAAATGTCATCACACTTTTGGAGGAATGGAGGTTTGTGGGAGCAGAGGACAAAGGTTAATTTCAGCTCTAAGAAGCAGGATAAATTTCCCAGGAAAGGTGCTGTGAGGTCTTACCCTTGATAGATGGTTAAAATTAATACCAAAAGAAATCATGGGGTAAGAAGAATACAGGCCCACACTATTTATCTGCTATTCCAAAAATTAACCCTCACTCTAAAGGTAAAATGTCTTCACGTACTCGAATGGTAGCAAAATTAGCTAGTATGGTAAAGACTTCATTAATCCCGTTAGTGTGAACATTTATGTTTTGATCCAGCAATATTCATATATTTTTATTATAGGATACCCCAAGCTCTACTGAGGGTATTATGTAATAAGAATTTGCACTGATTTATCTTTATAAGACACCTGTCCCCTTCACTAATTCTATCAACCATCTAGCTGCATAGGTTTTAGCTAAGGGATTAATTGTAGTACTTTATTATATGCAGAGAGAATAATACAATGGTGTAGATATAAGACACCTTAGAGCAAGTTAAGAGAATGTCAAGTCACCCAGTGCTGCTGGAAAGTTTAGCGAGTAGGTGACTAGCTTGGCAAAGATCATGAAAAGATTTTTTTTATTCAGTCACATTATTTACTGAGGACCTGTTGAATTTGGGTCACCATCTAAATGTCAATGGTATACTGTATTTTTTGGACTATAAGACTCTTTTTTTTTACCACATTTTTTGCTTCAAATTCTGTTCCTATTTTTCTCCTCTAGAACTTAGGTGTGTCTTATGGTGTGGACCCCAGATGCACCTAGGTTTTAGAGGAGGAAAATAGGGGGAAATTTTTGAAGCAAAAAATGTGGTAAAAACATGCATCTTATAGTCCAAAAAATACTAGGTCTGAGCCAACCAAACCTTTGCTTCATGAAGAGCTTTATAGTGTGGTTGTGACCTTCCTTTCTTATTTCCCAGTTTTTCCAGTTTGGTTGCTATCCACCAGTAGTTTGGAGCGATACCAAGATGGATGTGTAATGCAGACACAGAGAGGTCAGGGGCCTTGCCAAGCTTTTGTGCCCAATCAGCATCAGAGAGAGTCAGGGCATTAGAGTCAGGCAAGCTGGTGGGAAAGGACATACAGGCACATAACCCGACTACCCTGTTCCTCTTGTATTTAATTAAAAACATGTAGGAAAGTCAACTTTCAGTGGGATTTGATGATGGTGTCACAGCAGGTTTGTCAGAGGCTGGATCACGAAGACTGATTAAGATGTGTTGAAACTGAGAAGAGAATCGGAACTTTAGGTTGAGATTCGCACTTCTGTGTGAGCTTAGTCAGAAAGTGCAGTGGCTGAGAGCATGTCCTCCATAAGATCAACTACCTGGTTTCACTTCCAGCTTGGACACTTAATAGGTAGTTGTTATTGGAAAAACTACTTACCTCTCTTTATCTTTTTCATCCCCCAAGTGAGAGTAATAATAGTATTTATCCTTATCTTGTAAGGATTAAATAAATTGTCACATGTCAAGGTCTTGAGACAGTGCCTGGACACAGGTGACTATGAAAAGTCCTTGCCCTCATGGTGGCTATTTATGTTGATTCTACACAGTACTTGCTATAACTTTAAATTATGCAACTATCCTTATTTGTTTAGTGTCTGCCTCCTCACATCTCTAGGGCTCTATGAAGCAGGATTCAATCCATTTCTTTATTACTATGTCTAATGCAGGTAGCCCAAGCATAGTAGGTTTCAACAAAGATATGCTAAAAGATGGATACACAAATGCATAAATGATATAAACAGATAATTGACAAATAAAAGACCAATAATTTAGCTTTCTTTTTTTCTTTTGTCATAATCTTTTTCTTCTTTCCTTGGAGACCTGGGGCACTGAATGAGTTACATTTAAAATACATTTTCCCCAGAGCGGTCTAATTTTGAGCTGAGCTCCTGCATTAACAAAAAAAAAAAGAAAAAGAAAATGCTTTCTAATATAGGTGTTCAAGATTGATTGCATTGTCTAGGCACATTTGATAAAGATTTAATTTCACACATCACAAACAATCAGCATCAGATTGTCAGAGTTGTAGTTCATCCTTCTTCATGGAGACCTTTAGTCTTCTTAACCCACTTTCACAGTCCACTACTTTGAAACAAGGCTCAATTAGAGCTCAGTGAGGAAAAAAAGGGTTAAATGACAAAGCAGAAAGTGAATGGTCACTCGAACCACTGATTTCAGGAAGGGACACATGTCCCAGAAGTTGCTGTAACTTCGCACCCAAAGTAAGCAGTGACTTGGGAAGCCACACTTGGGCACCATATGTCCCAATGTTATCCACAAAGGTTCTGAATGCAGGCTACAAAACAGACTGAAACCCAATCCCAGTATCTACAGGGATCCCATGTTCTCTTCGTTTCAAAGGCCAACATTCTTTAGAGGTTCAGGAGCTAAATCATTTCATCAAAATGACATACTACGTTTCTGAGAGGCAGTTGGAGTAAGAGAATTATCAGTTCTGGAATGTTACCTTTCTGCTGGGTGCTTCTGCCCTTCAACCAAAAACAACAATTCCATCTGTAGATTCTACTTCCTGATGTTGCTCACATATAACTTACCCTCTTTGTCCCCTTGACCATTTCTCTTGGTGAGATTTCCATTATCTTTCAGATGAATGATTATTCGAATAGGTTTCAGTAGACCTCCCTCCATCTTCCTTCTTTCTCACAACATAGCTTCCACATCATCACCAGAAAATTCTTTCTAAAATAAAAATCTGCAGTTCTTTAAAGCATCCCTTTCTGAATAGTACAGACAGTTTAGCATGTCAAAAAATGTCCTTAAATTTGGAAACCTGCCACATTTCCCAACATTTTGCATCCATGTAGACTCAGTTCTAAAGGGATCACATGAAAAATCTCCCCTGAACACCCTGAATGCCAATGACTCTTCCCCCCTCTGTCTTGTTACAGTTTATATGCTGTCTCCATCACATCAGCCATTAATTACTCTGACCCCTTCATTTGTTCTCCTGACTGTATTTCCAAACCGTTAATCCAAATTTCAAGAAATTTGTGACACGTATAGCTCATGAGTCTGTGGATGGATCCATTTTTTTCTGGAGCTGGCCAAGCTCACCCATGCATCTTCAATCACTGAGCTGAGTATGGAGCTATGCTGATCTGGTCTGGGCTCTCAGATGTTTGGGTGGGAACTGGCAATCGCTGGTCTAGAAGGGCTTTGACTAGTACAGGTGGGCTCTCCCCTGTGTTCTCTCTCATCCTCCAGCAGGCTAGTCCAAACTTGTTCTCATAGCTGAGGCAGGGCTCCAAGGCATTAAAACTATTCACAGTCTCTTGAGGCCTGAACTAAGAACTGGCCAACCATTCTCATTACCTTCTATTAATGATAGCTCAGAAAGGCAGCCTGGGTGGCAGAGTTGGGGAAATATACTTTGTCTCTTGATAAAAAGACCTACAAAGTCACATTGCAAAATACACAGCTAAAGGGAGAGGTAGAAAATTATGGTCATTTTTGTACCAGTGCACCATATCTTCTGAGTAAACCAAAACATTCTTAAACATCTTTAAGTTTCTCCCCTGATAATCTATGAGAATACTTGGCAAAGAGCAGTGAACTACTTATTAATGTTGGTTCAATTTGGCTGATTTATAGTAGTTATTAGAATTTATTTGTAATTGTTAAAAATTCTCAAAAACAGAGTAAGTACTTGCAATGATAGTTATAGACAACTGTTTTATGAAAGAGTTGAGTAAGAAGAGATGTTAGAAATGACCACAAAACTATGTAATAGTTAATATTTCATGGATTGTATGCCATGGGAGATAGATACTTCAGTTCCTATTTTGTACATGAGGAAAGGGGGGCTCTGAGAGGTTAAAGAGAGGGCCAAGGTCAGGCAGGTGGTCCCTGGGAGAACCCAAGACTCAAAAACACAGGTCTTTTTAATTGTACTGTAAGTGCTGTGCTTTCTCTCTGTATCCCTTTGATATTTAATATTATATTTAAAGTGACTTACATCTAACCATGGATATACTGGCCATTACCTTACCATGAAAGGTTGTTGGGAAAGGCGCATCTACGTAAGAGACTGCATTATGTGCAAATCTTTTCCAGTTTATTCACCATTGCAAGGACAGAAACCAAGTTCTTTTGCAGCTCTAGTTACCATTTATACTTTTAACAAATTTCACATTCTCCATTCAGTTGATAGGATGATGCTTTATGGAAGAATGCCAATCAAAAGTCTGAAAAGTTTATTTCTCTGAAAAAAAATCACCCTAAAAAATAGGGAGGGGAATATTTTTCTTATCCTTAAAATTTTCAGCTCTTTGTTAATACAAAAAGCTGAAAATATTTCAAGTCAAACATGGCCACCTACCATCTGGCTGAGTTAGAGGTTTATTTAGTAATCTCCTTATCAGCCAAACAGCTGGGAGTCTAGATAAGTCCTCTGTGTAAGAAGCCAGTGTCAACTTGTTTCCAGATAATAGCAGTGCAAAAAATATATATATTAGAAAAGAAGGTTCATCAGTAGGAATTAATTTGGGAGTTTTGCTGGCATGCACTGAACTCTCAGTACTGGTGAGTTTATCATCCATTGAGCCAACTGGGTACTTAAAGGATACTCACTGTGTCATCTACTGGGATGCATTGTTTTAGTGTGTGGTTTCCAAAGTGTTTTCTGCCCAGGAGTTTATTAAATTTCTAAAAACGGCCACTGCTGTATTTTACTTTATGCCACTTGCAGACTTGCCTGCAAATTGTTTTTTTTTTCATTTGTAAATGGAAACTTAATTGAAATACACTAGGAGAGGAATGGGCTAGTTAAAGAAATCCTTGCATAGTGTGAAATTGGTTTTTCTCTTGAGAATATGTATTCCTTAATACATCTTAATACATTGTGAATTTAAATTTTCATGCAATGAGTTTCATATACCTGGGCTTATATGTGTACCTAAGGGCACCTGGAAAAAAAACATTAACATACATTAACATCAATTTAGTAATAAGCCTTTCCATAATACCTCCCACACACCCCCACCATGTGAGAATTTTACAGATTAAAAATGTTGCACTTATTATTGAAGTGATTATGTGTACCCTTATCTAACTCATAAATTAAACTACTATTATTGAAAGTTAAATGTCTCTCCAATCCATCCTCTGTATTGGTCTAGAAGGCAATACATGATTAAGGCAGAAAATGTGTTAAAGTAAATGTATCAACTTAAACATTAGCTCTACATGATCAGTCGGATATTTCTTAGACTCAGTCAGATGTGGAAGGCAGTTCTGCCTAAGATAATGAGTTTAGCAGTTAAGCAATCCATGACAAGTCTTGTCCCTTCTTTGTGTACCAGTTAGCTCGTGGGTAAAGGGCTTGGCACTGACCCCCGGGGTGTTGTATTCATCTCATAACCAGATTGTTATTGCCACATCTACATGTGTCATTGTTAACATGCATACGCTCTCAGAGATCACATTATTCACTCCCCGTGTGAGTCAGTGGCCAAACCTTGGCAGGTGACAGTAAAGGCAGGCCCTACCGCTCTGGGCAGCTTCCTCTTTCCCTGGCATAGTCATTTCCTTCTTGATCTCTAGGGTGTCTGATTTCACTCTTGGGCTTAACTGAATCATAGCACTACTGTGCCTGTGTTGTCTTGGAGACTGTAGTCACTCATCATGAAGCAAACCGGGAGCCTGCTTATCTTTAAAGCAGGAGCATGGGTTCCATGTCCTTTTTGCATTCAGTTGCTCAGGCTGTGAAGTAAGATGCTGTTCCCTTTACTAATTGTATGATTTCTCATCTTTGAAATAGAATTCAAAAACTTAATCTTAGAGCTGTTGGAAAGAGTAAATAAATACTAAATATAAATATCTAATAGAGTGCCTAGTACATAGACAGCACATGATAAATGATGATGGCAGTTATTATTTTCAAAAGAGAATGCTTATCATATCCCACACCGAGATTCCAATGACCTGCTATTTCCTTAAAGAGATTCTGATTCTGAGATCCTTTGTTTTCATGTCAAGTTTTCACCGTCAGACATCTATAATAACCTCCATTTATTAGTATTCATAGTTGTAGTGATTTTGGAACAGTTTTTTAAAAATGTGTTTTATGGTCCTAGTGAAACAAAGGCCTGTTTAATCTTGCCAGAGAGATATAGTGAAAATAAAACAAATAAGTTATTGCTGTATTCAAAACTTCTGATTTCAGGCTATTTTTGATCTGTTTTTTCTTGCCTCTTTAGTTTCATTGCCTGCACGTTATGTACCCTTGCTCTGAATTCAGTGAATGATGTATATCTCTCTAAATGTGTCTTACTCTTTCAGACTTGGCTGTTTTGTGTAGTTTATTTTGAATGTATTTTCTCCGTTTATTCTCTCAACAGTCTACTTTATTTTTTTGTCTTTTGTCCAGTTTCTTCAAAGGTAATAGTTTGAAACTATAATATAAATTCCTACCAGGATATTGACCTTGCCAGCTGAGCTACAGAACACTGCCATCATCACACGGATTCCTCACGGTGACCTCTTACAGCAACACTCTCATTTGTCCCACCCTGCCCCCTTCTTTCCCTGCTGGTGGCCAAAACCTGTTCTCCATTTCTACATTGTTGTCACTTCAAGAATGGGTCGGTCCTCCCAATTTTTTTCCTTTTTGCCTCTCTCCACCCAGCCCGCTCCTCTCAACCACAGTCAATCCTCTCTCCATTGTCTATGTCCATGAGTCATTTATACATGTTCTTTGACTAGTGCCTTCCCCTTTCCTTCCACCATGCCACCCCTCCCATCTCCCCTCCTACAGCTATCAGTCTGTTCCTTGTTTCCATGTCTCTGATTCTATTTTGCTCATTAGTTTATTTTGTTCATAAGATTTCAGTTATAAGTGAGGTCATATGGTATTTGTCTTTTGCTGACTGGCTTGTTTTACTTATTATGGTAGTCTCCAGTTCCATCCATGCTGTTGCAAAAGTAGGAATTCTTTCTTTTTTGCTGTGTAGTGTTCCATTGTGTAAATGCACCACAGTTTTTTAATTCACTCATTTACTGATGGGCACTTATGGTGTTTCTAACACTTGGCTATTGTAAATAGAGCTGCTTTGAACACTGCAAGGGTGCATAAGTTCTTTCGAATTGGTGTTTCAGGATTCTTACTGTGTATTCCCAACAGTGGAATCACTGGGTCATAAGGCAGGTGCATTTTTAATTTTGGGGGGAAACTCCATGCTGTTTTCCACAGTGGCTGCACCAGTCTGCATTCCCATCCACAGTGCAAAAGCATTCCCCTTTCTCCACATCCTCATCAGCCCTTATCGTCTGTTGATTTGTTAATGATATCCATTGTGACAGGTGTGAGGTGATATCTCATTTTAGTTTTCATTTCAATCTTTCTGGTGGCTAGTGATGTTGAGCATTTTTTCATACGTTTATAGGCCATCTGTACGTCCTTCTTGGAGAAGTGTCTGTTCAGGTCTGTTGCCCGATTTTTTAGCTGGGTTGTTTGTCTTCCTGGTGTTGACTCACATGACTTCTTCACGTATTTCGGAGATTAAATCCTTGTCCAATAGATCATTGGCAAATATATCCTCCTATAGAGTTAGTTCCCTTTTTGTTTTGATGATGGTTTATTTGGCCATGCAGAAAATTTTTAATTACATGTAGCCCCATTTGTTTATTTTTTTCTCTATTTCCCTTGCCCTAGGAGATATATTGGCAAAAACATTGCTACATGAGATGTCTGAAATTTTACTGCCTATGCTCTCCACTAGGACTTGTATGGTATCATGAATTATATTTAAATCCTTTATCTGGTTTGAGTTTATCCTGGTGTGTGATGTAAGTTAGTGGTCTAGTTTCATTTTTTTGGATGTACCAGTCCAGTTCTCCCAATGCCATATATTGAAGTGACTGTTTTTACTCCATTGTATGCTCATACCCACTTTGTGAATATTTATTGACCAAGGGACATGGGTTTATTTCTGGGCTCTCTATTCTGTTCCATTGATCTATGTGTTTGTTCTTATGCCAGTACCAGACTGTCTTGATTATAGTGGCCTTGTAGTATATGAAGTATTGTGATCCCTCCATCTTTGTTCTTCTTTCTCAGGATTGCTGAGGCTATTCTGGGTCATTTTTGGTTCCACATAAATTTTTGGAATATTTGTTCTATATCTGTAAAATATGCCATTGGTATTTTAATAGGAATTGTATTGAATCTATAGCTTGTTTTGGGTAGTATGGACCTTTTAATTATCTTAATTTTTCCAGTCCATGAACATGATACATGTTCCCATTTACTTGTCTCTTCCTCAATTCCTTGCTTCAATGTTCTATGGTTTTCCAAGTACAGGTCTTTTACATCCTTGGTTAAATTTATTCCTAGGTATTTTTTCTTGTTGCTATAGTAAATGAGATTTGTTTTCCTAGTTTCTCTTTCTGGTAATTTATTGCTGGTGTGCAAGAATGCCATCAATTTCTTAATATGACTTTGTATCCTGCTATTTTGCTGAATTCATGTATTAAGTTGAGTAGATTTTTCATGTAGACTATAGAGTTTCTATGTGCACTATCATGTCATCTGCAAATAATGACAGTTTTACTTCCTCCTTTCCAATTTGGATGCCTTTTACTTCCTTTTCTTGTCTGATCACTGTAGCCAGAACTTCTAATACTATGTTGACTAAGAGTGGTGAAAGCAGGCACCCTTGTCTTAATCCTGATCTTAAGGAAAACAATTTTAGTTTTTACCCATTGAGTATGATGTTGGCAGTGGGTTTCTCATATATGACCTTTATTATGCTGAGGTATGCTCTCTCTGTTCCCACTTTGCTGAGCATTTTTATCATAAGTAGGTTCTGGATTTTGTCAAATGACTTTTTCAGTATCTATTGACATGACCATGTGAGTTTTGCCTCATATTGATTATGTGATGTATTATATTTACCAGTTTGTGACTAATGTACCATCCTTGAATCCCTGGGATGAATCCCACTTGATTGTGGTGTATGATCTGTTTAATGGTATCATTGGATCTGGATTGCCATTATTTTGTTGAAAATTTAGCATCTTTGTTCATCAGAGATATTGGCTTGAAATTTTTCTTTCTTTGCTGTATCTTTACCTGGTTTTGGAATGAGGATAATACTGGCCTCGTAAAATGAGTTTGGTAGTCTTCCCTTTCTTGAATTTTTTGGAATAGTTTGAGAATAGGTGCCAGTTCTTCTTTGAATGTTTGGTAAAATTCACCTGTGAAGCTATCCGGTCCAATACTTCTATGTGATGGGGTTTTTTTGATTACTGCTTCAGTTTCACTTGTTATTAATCTGTTCAGGCTTTCTTCTTCTTGATTCAATTTTGGGAGATTGTATGTTTCCAGAAATTTGTCCATTTTACCTAGATTGTCTAGTTTCTTGGCATATAGTTGTTCATAGTAATTTGTTATAGTCCTTTGCATTACTGTGGTATTGGTTGTTACTTCTCTTTCATTTCTGATTTTACTTATTTGGGCCTTCTCTCTTTTTTAAGAGAGTTAAAGGTTTGTCAATTTTGTTTTTCTTTCCAAAGAATCAAATCCTGGATTCATTGATTCTTTAGTCTCTATTTTTTTAGTCTCTATGTCATTTAATTCTGCTCTGATCTTAATTATTTCCTTCCTCTACTCTTTGGGCTTTGCTTTCACTCCCCTAGTTCTTTTAGATGGAGAGTTAGGTTGTTTATTTGAGATTGTATTTTCTTTAGGTAGGCCTGTATTGCTATCTACTTCCCTCTCAGGACTGCCTTCACTGTATCCCATAGGTTTTGGGTTGTTGTTTGTTCATTTTCATTTGTTTCCTGATACTTTTTTTTATTTCTTTCTTGATCTCATTGTTAATCCAGTCTTTATTTAATAATATGTTATTCAATCTCCGTGAATGTAAATTTTGTTGAGTTTTTTCTTTGAGGCTGGTTCCTCGGATTGTGATTCAAGAAGATACTTGATATCATTTCAATTTTCTTGAATTTGTTAAGGCTTGTTTTGTGTCCTACCATGCAGTCTATCTTTGAAAATGAGCCATGTGTGTTTGAAAAGAATGTATACTTTGCTTCTCTGGGATGAAATGTTCTGTAAATGTGAATTAAATCCATTTTATCTAGAGTGCTGTTCAATGCCACAATATCCTTGATTCTTTGTTTGGAAGATCTATCCATTGTTGACAGTTGGGTATTAAAATCCCCTGTGATGACTGTATTGGTGCTGATTTTCTTAAAGTCCTCCAAAACTTTCCTTATATACTTAGGTGCTCCTCTGTTGGGTGCATATATGTTTGCAAATGTTATATCCTCTTGTTGGACCATTCCCTTCAGCATTATTTATTGTCCTTCTTGGTCTTTTCTTAGGCCTTTGTTTTGAAGTCAATTTTGTTTGATATAAGTATTGCTACCCCTGCTTATGTTTATGTGCACTTTTCTTAGAATACTTTTTCCAGCTTTTCACTTTCAGCCTGTATAGATCTTTTATTCTGAGATGGGTCTCTTGTAGACAGCATATATGCATATTGTGTTTTCTTATTCACTCAGCTACTGTATACCTTTTGATTGGAGCACTTAATCCATTTACATTTAAGGTTCTTATTGATAGGCACTTGTTCATAGCCATTTTTCCCTTTCTACCCATATTCCTTTCGCTTTCTCCCTTTCTTCTCCTTCTTAAAACAGTCCATTAGAGATTGGCCTTCCTCTGGTAACTCTTCCCATAACACTGACTGATCTATGTTATAGCACTATTCCTTAAACATTGAACTTGATACTCCACCTCATTATATTGTCATCTTATAATGCAGGATCTATTCTGTTTTAGATTTTATGTTGCCTCTGACTACTAGCACAGTGCCTAGTCCATACTAGGGTCTCACTTCCTCACTGGCTCTCTTTTTTTTCCTTTCCTTTTCTTTGTGTGTGTGTGTTCACGTACTTTGTTTTAATAAAGAAGTTGTTCAATGTCATATGGATTTTTTTCCCCATCTAACAGTTACCATACTCCAGGGTAAATACTACATAATATAAACTAATTGGAAGAGTTCTCACTTTACTATTTAGTTTGTGGACACATATTCCCAGGGAATAAGCAGATACTAGAATAGATATTTTCTCTAAATAGTAAGATATGCATTCACGGTTGTAAAATCAATACACCATTTACTGAGAGTTAGCTCTATCTGTGGTGTGTACTGTATTGCAAATGACATTACACAAATGCAATTGAGCCTGACCTTCCAGTTTGTGAAAATTGTTCAATGAAATTATTTCTTATTCATACTATGGAATAAAACCCCAATAAACAAGATAATCTTGAGATTTAATTCAAGAAAGGATCTTTGATGAAATTATTTTGTTTAGATTCTTGGAAATTTCAGACAGTCACCGATGCATTGAAGATGAACATATGCTATACTATCTAAATGAATAATTATTGCTAAAAATGCCATTGAAATCTAATAGGTTCAAAATCTGTTTGAGTTAGTTTTCTATTAGAGTTGTCAGTTTGGTTTGCAGAATGATATTACTATTTGTAAATATTTAATCATGTTATAGAATAATATAAAATACTCTTATAAATTGGTCTTCACTCATAGCTTATAATTAGAAATCATTTCAAACATTGACTTCCCTGATCACATATTTTTTATTTTAATTGTTGTTCAAGTACAGATTTCTGTCTTTTATTCCCATCCCAGCCCACCCACCCAGCCCTTCCACCTCCCTCCCATTTCCAACCCCCCAGTCCCTAATCACATTTTTTATTTTAAAAATATTGCTGATGACCAAGGAAGCTTTATACACACAGAAAAACATGTTTGCATGTGTGTGTTTGTATTAGCAGTTATCTTTTCATCATGTATGCTCCAACTCATTTAATAGTTTTGCATTGTTCATTCTAACCTTTGTCTGCAAGCATGCATTTTTGTATTCTTATACACTTATTACCCATACAAGCTAGAACCCATACAAGTTTTCAGTTCTTTTGTGTTAAAATATATTTCTATGTCCAGAATAATTTTTTTGTTTATCTATCACATACCTTAAGATGTAGAATATTAACAATACCATTGAACTTCACTTCTAAATTATCTTTTACTTACCTTCTATTTTCAATTTACTACATTTGTATTATCTTTAGGAAACTTTATATGAATGTGTCATGCTAGATATATTGGTCTCCACTTTTTATTAATCTAGCATTAGCTTTATGAGATTCATACATATTGAAGCATGTGACTATAATTCATTATTGATTCTTTACAGTATATGTGAAGCTTCAAATTTACATGACAATGAAAAACTGCTTTCTAAAATAGTTTTACCCATTAATTACACCTATACCAGAATAATGTAAGTTACTGTTGCTCTATAAATGTGCCCATGCTGAGTATTGCCACACATTCCAAATAATAACAACCAAGTGAAAATGAAAATGCTATCTACTGTGGCTTTAATTTCCTTTTTATTAATGAAAGTGAGTGCAGTATCTCTCAAATATTTAGTGATCATTCTGGTTTCTTATTTTGTAAAATGTCTGTTCGTGTGATTTTCCTATTGTTCTATAGGTTTGGTTTTCTTTATTTTTTTACAACAGTACTAATTATAGTAGTACTTTTTTCTATTATGAGTATTAATTTCTTTCTTTGAATGTGTCGCTAATAGTCTTCTAGTTGAGGCTTGTGTTTTCACTGTCTTCATGGTAACTTTGGAATTACCATAACCCATATGTCAATTATTGTAGCTGTCTATCTTCAATACAGATGGGGAATAGCCATTGATCTTACTTAGCTTCAGAGGTGTAAAGGTCACCGTGGGCCCTCTCTTTTCTTACATAAAATTGTTCAAATCCTTTGTTAATTGTCAAATAAAATATATTTGAATTTTGATTGGGGTCATATTGAATACTATATCAATTGATTAATTTGTAGAAAACTCATATATCTTTAATTATTGGGCCTTTCTTCCGGAATATGGCATGCCTCTTCATTTATTTAAGTATTTTGTAGTTAATTTTATTTTATATCTCTACTGAGGTAAATTGACACACAATAAACTACATGTAGCTAAAGTGTGCAATTTGATAAACTTTGACATATGTATACACAACAAAACTACTACCACAACCCAAAAATAAACATATCCATCATTCTCAAAAGTTTCATCTCACATCTTTCTATCCCTCCCTCCCATCTTCAATAAGTTTTTAGTTTTCTCCATATATAGTCCATGCTGTTACTAAAAAATGTTTCAGCATTTTCTTGGTTTGCTTTTTAATAACTATAATTTAGACATAATAGTTTTATCATCATTAATAAAATGTTTAATAATGTGTAGATTTTTGTTTTAAGCTTTCACTCCCTATTGCTTCTATTTTTTATTTTTTTAAATTTTATTTTAATTGTTGTTCAATTACAGATTTCTGTCTTTTACTCCCATCCCTATTTCTTCTTTATTATAGCCCTTCTGAAATTACTTTAATTCTTCCTTATGTACATCATTTTAGAAATTTATTCAGTGAAATGATGTTTGTTTAATCTGAAAATATTTTGAATTTTTTCTTGTCCTTAAAGCTATGTCTTACTCAGTGTTCAATTCTTAGTTAATACCGTTTATCTCATTGTTTTCAATATGAACTTTCACTGTCTTTTGATTTCCATTGTTGCTATGGGGAAGTCTACTCTCCAAATGCCTTTCATTAGACAGTGAGTCTTCTCTCCCTTTTTACTTTTAGCTTATTTGTCACCAGTGACCTACTGTTTATTCTGATGTGTGTAGATGGATTTCTTTTTATTTACTCTGAATAATTTACTCTTTATTCATGTGTTTACTGAATCTAATGATATGTCTTTTAGTAAATTCTGGAATAGTTTCATCTATTCTATAAATATTCCTTCTCCTGTGTATTTTTTTGCAATTGCCATTTTCTATAATGCCAATTAATGTGTAAATTTTTACTCTATGCTATATACCTCCATGATCACTTTTTAAAAATATTTCATATCTGTTACTCCTTAGGCTGCATTATTTATTTTTTTCTAGTTCACTTTTCATTTTGTTAACATTCTCTTCAGCTGTGTTTAATCCCTTGAGTATTTTTTAAAGTATATTTTATTGATTATGCTATTACAGTTGTCCCATTTCCCCCTTTGTCCCTCTCCACCCATTCCCCTTCCTTTGTTCATGTCCATGGGTTGTACATATAAGTTCTTTGGCTTCTCCTTTTCCTATACTATTCTTAACATCCCCCTGTCTACTTTGTACCTACCAATTACGCTTCATATTCTCCTCACCTTTTCCTCCATTCTCCCTACTCCCCGCTGATAACCCTCCATGGGATCTCCATTTCTGTGATTCTGTTCCTGTTCTAGTTGCTTAGCTTTTTTTTTCGTTGTTTTTGTTTTAGGTTCAGTTGTTGATAGTTGTGTTTGTTGTAATTTCATTGTTCATAATTTTGATTTTCTTCTTTTTTTAGATAACCCCCTGAGTATTAAATCACTTTATATAATTAAAACTCTGTTTCTTTTATAAATTAGCATATTCTAATAGTCTACTGGCTTTTTTTTGAATCCATGTTTTATACATTTATATATTTTGTCAGTAATTATTTTAATTTCTACATCTGAAGTTATTAGGTCTAAACATATTGCATAGTGTTTCTCCTCATAATTGTTTATAAATACTCTTTATTTTCTCACATATTAGATAATTTAGTATTTTAAGCTAATATTTTTTACTCTTTGTTATTGATGTTCAAATACAGTTGTCTCTATTTTCCCACCACCGCTTCCCCCCACCTTACCTGTGTCCCCCTCCCACCCTCAATCCCACCCCGATGCTGGCTTTGTCTGTGGGTCCCTTATACGTGTTCATTTATGTCCCTTTCCCTTCTTCCCCACGTTATTTCCCTCTCCCCTCTCCTCTGGTTATTGTCAATTTGTTGTTGAGCTCATCTTTGACTGAATCTGATATGTATAAATTTTGTGGGGCCTCAAGTGAAATTTATTTCCTTCAGAGACAATTTTTATTAGTTTTTGCTGTGATGTATCAATTATAATGCCCCAGAAATACTGCCATTTAATTTCTTCCCTTGGTCTTTCTCAGACCATGAAGCTGTTATGAATCCTACCTCAAGTCCTAGGCACTGGCGTGTAGAAACAGACTCTCAGAGGACACCGCTTGTGTGGGTGTTGTGCTTATTTTCAACTTAGCATCAGCAAATTACAGACAGACACCTTTCAGGTCCTTGTATTATCCACAGTAGAGTTTCCCTTCCTACCATATAATTTAGCTAATGGTAAGAATTTTATGGGTCACTGATTCGTGTTGGGCAATAGGGATAGAACGAACATTTATACCCATTTTCCTATTGCCATCTTAAAAGCCTCAGGGACCTAGTCTTTCTCATCTAGTATGGCATTTATTGATAAAAGACCTAACATTCTGGCTCTGGCTGGTGTAGCTCAATTGGTCATTGTCCCACAAACTAAAAGGAATTGGTAGGTTTGATTCTCAGTTAGGGCACAAGCTTGGGTTGTGGGTTCAGTCCCTAGTCGGGGCATGTGCAGGAGGCAGCTGATCATTCTTTCTCTCTCATGTCAATAATTCTCTCCTCTTTCTCCCTCCCTTCCCTTCTCTCTAGAATCAGTAAGAAAAAAAATTAAAGACCTAATATTCTGGTATTACCATATGACTCAGGGCAACCTATGCTGCTGAATGGGCTGGTTCTGTTGCTTTCAGCTCCCATTCTTCCTCCTCTTCATTCTTCTTCTCTTACCTCAGCTTCTTTCTTTCTCTCTCTCTTTCTGGAACTTGAAGACTTTTCTAACTTTTTTTTTCCTGTGAGTTCAGCAATATGGTCAAAAGTCTGTGTAATTATTTAACATCTAGGTGTACTGAAATAAAAGGAATTTTCAAAATTATCCTGAATGCTACCTAGATATAATTTTTTATTATTTTTAAACCATTAAAATGTTACATATTATAACTACTATATTTACTGTAATAGCTTCAATATATATTTGATTGACCAAATTATTTCCTAGTATCCATTCTGTTATTGATACATTTTATATTTTACTATAATTTCATCTGTTTGTTAATTTCATCATCTCTTTTATGCTTCCCAATATAAGAATATTGTAATCCACTTTAAACTTTCTCCTTGTGCTCAAAAAGTCTAATTAATCATCAAGAAGAGTTTCCTGACTTTGCCTTTACTTAATAATTACTGAAGTAGAAGAATAAAGAAGCATTAACCGAATAGCTTCATAATGATATTTTTATGAACCCGTTCCTTGGATTCTGTTTTATCAAGCATAGTATTCTCCCTATCACATGACTGTCACTTAAGAAACTCATTTCTAAAATATATATTCAGTCTGATTAATTTAGCCACTGGTGTCACTGAGTGGCTAACATCTCTCTAATACCTGACTGAGCTGGGTTAGTGGCTCTGTAGTCTCCACCAGTTCCCACTGTGCTTAGAATAATTCTACCTCACTTTAAAATATGGGCTGAAGAACAGGGTTTTTTTCAGGATATTTAGCAAAACAAGATTTGCCGAGAAAATAAGATGTGGATTCTTGAACTTACCTTTTCCTCATGAAAAGATATGTAATGCATCTGCTTGACATGCTATATGTATACTTTCCAGGAGAGGGACCAGAATCTTCTGATTTTATACAAAAAAAAAAAAAAGAGAGAGAGAGAGAGAGAGAGAAAATGGCCTTGTCAATGAGTGAACAAAAATAATACTGGGGCACCGGGCAGTCTGAGTTAATACACCATCTCTTTAAAGGCTTGTATGGAAATGTTATTGCCCCTCTTACCAGAAAAGGGAATCCCTTGGTCTTTCACAGGTTTATATTAAATACTTAGGTTTGATATTTCACCATTATTATTTTTATTGGTAATTGTTGAAATATCACATCCTAATATAAATGGTATTGGGAAGTTTGAACTAACACTTAATACCTGTCACAAAGTACTTAAAATACTAAATTTAATTTAATATTCACAACAGTACTATGAAAGGTGGTACACATATTCTAAGAGTTAAATTCCAAAAGCATCATTTAGAAAACATATATCAAATTAATATAACTAATGCACTTCTGTACAACACTTTGCATATATCAAAGCCCCTCATGTAAGTTACCTGTCCCATTTGATTTTCACCATGCCCGTCTAACCAGCTGCTAGCATTGTCTCCATTTCATAGAAATGAAAAATAAAGGTTAAGAAAGTGGCATACTCCCAAGCTAAGTGAACAATGGCTAGCCTATAGATGGAGTACCCTAATTAAGGAGGAATTAAGTCTGTAGTTAGTATTTGGTTGAAACCAATTGGTAGTCATAAAAAATAAAGAACAACTCTTTCATTTAAAGGTCATGTTCTGAGGCAACTTCCTTCTCCCAAAAATCTGATGAAATTTCTCATGTATTTCTCCAAATTATTGCCAAATTTCTGGAAAAATATGTGACATATTCCACATAAACCACCTGAATCCCATAATAATGTCTCCGTGATCTATTCATTGTCTTAGAACTTCAAAGAAACGTGCATCAAAACTCTCTACTGTTTGTCCTGGCTGGTGTGGATTAGCAATTGAGTGCTGGCCTGTGAACCAAAGGGTCACTGGTTCAATTCTCAGTCAAGGCACATGCCTGGGTTGTGGGTCAGGTCCCCAGTTTTGGGACACATGAGAGGCAACCACACATTGATGTTTCTCTTTCTCTTTCCTTTCCTCTCTCTGTAAAAGTAAATAAATAAATAAAATATTAAAATAAATCTAAAAAAATCCTGTCTACTCTTTGCCACACTCTAGCCAAAGCCTGACTTTTAAAAATGTCCTGAGAGTGGATATTTCACAAGAATTTATTCCTCAAGAGACTCCTAGCTCCACCCTGGTATACAGTCAGACCACTAGAAGGTTACATGTCTGGGTCACATCATCTGCTCCATTCCCACAAAATTGCCTTAAATAACTTCATTTTCCACCCTACCCTTGGGTTTTACAATGGGCCTGTGAGTTAAGAACCAGTGATATAAGAAGGCCTTCACCTTTCTTGTAAAACTGTCATCCAGGACATGTGTTGGTTGTTACTTTGCTGAGTGGTTACAATGGCCCTTGCAGCCAATGCGTCTCAGGGCTCCAAGCCAGAAAAAGCTTTGTCATTTATAATAAACAGGTCTCCCTTCTTTTTTTAGTCAAATAAAACAATGTGTGGGTGGAAAAAATACATTTAATGGGAAGTGGATATGTACATGTTTTTAGCCTATCTCTGCATGACCTTAACCAAATTATTAACCTTTTGTAAGCCTCAAATTCCTCTTCTGTAAAATGCAGGTCAGGAGCCCTAAACTGCAGGATTATTCTGAGGGATAAACACTACAATGGGCTAACCACAATGTTTTACAACTGTTGGCTTTTTTGAAGTCTCTGCTCTGTGTTAGGCACTGTGCCAGTTCCCTTGCACATGTGATCTCTACATTCAGTAATACAAAGTGGTCTATTTTCTCTATTCTATAGATTGCCCAACTGAGATTTAAACAATGGAAGTTACCAGCCTGAAGTCACACAGCTAGTTGGTAGCTGAGCTGGAATTCACAATTAGGGCTAATTGATTTCTAAATCAGGCACTTTCCATTTCCCTGGACTTTTCTGCATTTGTTTTCTGCTTTGTCCCATCTGTTACAAAATTTGTAGCTAAGTTACATGTTCAGGTACTGAAATTTTCTACAGCCAGATTCCTAATACCTAGTTCCATGGCTCTGCCACTGTTGCATCCTGCCTTGTTTTCCTTTGGGAGGTATGGATCGGGGAGAGGGCTTTCAGGGAAAAAGAAGAAAAAAGTAAGACAAACCTGAGCTTAAATGCTTAAATCTTGGCTCCACCATATTTTATCCATGTGAGCAAAATATTTCAGTTCTTGAAGACTATTTCTCATGTGTAAATATCATCTGTTTTGTAGATAGGACAGACATGATAATGGTATCAAAGGACCAGCATAATCAGCATAATGGCTGGCGCACAATAAGCATTCAATAAATATTACCAAGTATTATTATTGTTTGATTATGTCTAATGTCTATGGCCTCTTTCCTCCATGTTTTATAGTAAACCATCTCAAACCTTATTTGGAATAAAATCAGACAATTTTTAAGTTACCTAAAATTAATTGTAAAATGAGTCACTTGACTTGAAAATGGGCTTAATATGGGAATTTGGAAAGAAGTAGATGTAGCAGGAGCACTTTGGAGCTGTCCTAGGAACTAGAGGACTCCACAGGCCATTATTTGATTGAAATGGTATGATTGTTTACATGTAAACAAAGGAAAACAACTTTCCCAAATGCACCTGCTGGGCAGATGGACAAGACACTTGAACGGTGGCTGTCTCAGAGTCACTGGGATCTGTCCAGAAGCATCCTGTGGGTTTGGTAGCCCAAGATCCAACCCCAAAGCATCCATGTGCTTCAAGATGCTTGAGGTTCAGCAACGCCCACATTCATCTAGCAGAAGCTCACACCTCTCTCGTTAGCAATCTTTAGGCATTAAGAGCTGTCTCTAGTGGTCATGACTATTTCACGCCAACAACCAGAAGTAAGACCCAGGCTAATGTTCAAGAGGCCCGGGTTCCATTTTTATTTATCTCTGAACTAGAAACAGGACTCTGACTAGATTGCCTTTCCCTGGGCTTCAGGCCTTCAGCAAAATGGAGGTCATTTCTCACAGGGTTTTGTTTTGTTTTGTTCTTTTAAGATCAAATTAAGAGTGGAAGTGTTATTAAATTTAGTTAATCAATAGGCCTACCAGTGATTATTTCCTCTTGGAGTTAGAAAATTGCTTTTTGCAAAGGATATGAAGTATCAAATATTTCATACCTTTATCTTAAAGTTAGACCATGTGATGAATATTTGAAGTATCTTCTCATTAAATGAATAACAATATTTGTTGCAATTCAAACAACAAAACAAACAAGCAAAAAATATAAGAAATAATGGGAGTCCTAATATTGAAAGCAACCAAAAGAATCAGAAATTGCTCACATTGATCTGGGGCATTATAGAAGATATAGGAAGAACTTGGTAAATTTTCCTGAATTTTAAATATTATTCAAATATTTAAGTATAAATAATTTGATGTTAAAGAGTGCAAATATATATCATGAAGTACAAACTATAGTTGCCTGAGTTTTTGAGAGGTAAATTGAACCAGAATAGTAATGAGATTGAGGTGAACTTCCTTGTGCTACACTCCCAAGTTCTCCTGGGGATCTTGGTTTAACCTCCTCTGTCCTGAGGGCTGTGGTTGCGAACACGGCAACGATGGTGGTGTTAAAGAGGATCAGATCTGGGGACAGCCTTGCCAGGTTCAACTCTTGGCTTCATCATTTCCTACTTTGACTTCAAGTAAATGATGTAATATCTCTGTGCTATTGCCTCATATGTAAAATAAGGATAATAATGCCAGTCTCACAGAGTAGTTGTGAGGATTTAATTTAATGAAAGTTATGAAGTGCATACCACAAGGTCTGCTACACAATACAAGTGTGAAAGCTTAATGTTATCGTCAGTCATTATCATCAGGAAGAAAAATTTTGAGTGGAAATTTCAGAACACTATTGTTCTTTTTCTTCCAATGTTCATGCAATGAAAGATGAAAGTTGTCTAATTATTAGGTTCATCAAGTCTCAGGAGAAATAAATGGCCCATCAGGGAGTGAAAGAGTTAGTTGAGGAGATTTCAGTGGAGATGCTCTCTACAGTCAGATGAGCAGGGTTGGGAGTCAATGAGGCACTGAGAGGACAGCAAAGATGAGAAGCATTTCCATCTTTAGACCTGAAGGGACAGAGGAGAAAAGCTATTATT